>JAVKLF010000064.1:14852314-14880062 GCA_034783495.1 Millerichthys robustus | reverse complement strand
TGAACATAAGTAGAAATAAGATAAATAAAAGTATCCAAAAAAATAAACTTGACCTTTTTATTCATAATCTGACAATGTTTATAGAAGATCACCTGATAACAGAACAGGAACTGAGATGACTGAACAGAATCACTGCTGAGCCAAAGTAATCCCAGACCGCCATGGAAAGGGACCAGAGTGTAAGTAAACCTAAACTGATGACCAGAATGAGGAACACCTGAGTTGAGGACAAAGTGGAACAGGTGAGAGTGGGCGTGGCTACCTGAGCCAGAGAAACTGATTGAGGATGAGGGATGAGATGGCACAGGAAACAGAATTCACAGATCATAAAATAACCAATCACAAAATGTGCTAACAAAACATAATGACCAAAAATAAAAACCTAAAACACAAACAACCATTAAGTATCAGTTGTTGTTCTTATCGTTTATCCCTATTTGTTGTTTTAAATTAGCCCAGCAGCTTTATTGGACCCTGTAATCACGCCCGGCAGATTTTGTGTTGCTTTGTGGGGAAAGGTGTGTCCTTTGTGGCTGCAGGTTGCTGTTGAGCCTGGCGTCTCGATTCATCTGAAACAAATTGTTTTAGTTTGGGCTGACAAGTCATTCGCTCCGGCCCGACCGCGGTCACTTTGTAACTTTCTGCTTCACCAAAAACAAAGTATCATTGGTGGATTGAGAAGGCTGCCAGGACCGGATCTGGTTCTATAGGGTCACCTTCCTACAACTCTGCCATTTCAAGTTGACCAAATTGGATCTCTGGATCTCTGTTTTAGGATGTTGTGGGTAAAATAAGACAAGTCATATACCTAGGTTGGCTTTGGTAACAACTTTAGGTTCTGTTAGACACTCAGTGTGGGTTCCTAAACAAAATTTGTTGGCATGAGATTCAAAAAGTAACTTTGGGTAGAAAACCTTTTCCTATATATTGGATCAAACTGAAAACCCAAATTTGCTGAGAAAAAAAACTTTCCACATTTCAGCTCGATCCAAATTTGACGCCAAACTGGGTTGTTTTTAACCCAGCAGGTTAAAAACCAGGTTTTGTAAGTTTTCTACCCATCTTCATCTTACATTTTTGATGGAAATATAGGCTACAATTCCTGCCTGTAGCTGCAGCTGTATACATTTTCATAGTAAAATGTTATAAAATGATAAAAATGTAACATTTAATCTGGATCTAACTCTTCACAAAGGAGACTGAATGTCTGTTTTTATCTCATGAATTATGTTAGTGTTTATTTTGGTGATTGTTTTTTAATTGGTACAGTCTGGTCCAACACAGCTGATAAGATAATTCAATAAACCAACTCTTTTTAGGCACAAACTAAATATCTGAAAACATTCACAGGGAAGCATTTTGATGTGAAACATTAATCAACCATCTTAAAATGATTGCTGCTTTATTTTCATCTGTCATCTGTCTTTGAGGAGCATTTCATTAAAAAGATCATCTAAAGACAATTTTCTCATGACTTCTATTGAATTTGTTAGAACTAAAAAAAAGTTTAGGATCACCCAGGCTGTTCATTATTTTGTTGTTTTTGTTTCTGAGCTAATTTAAGTTCAGTTTTATATATCTACAGCACAAAATCACAACACAGTTCCATATCTTCCCACAATATAAACACAAAACAGATGATTTCACTTGAGTAAGACCTCTGAGTTTGTAATCAAACAGTCCTGCTAAGTGTATGCAGAAAACAGAAACATTTTTATGTTCTGATTAAAACCTTATGGAGGACATAGTCTTCAGGCATAATATGGTTCGTGGGCCAAAAGTGGCCTTTAACCAACTCCATCTGGTCCTCAGCCTCAAATAAAAATCTACAGCAGCTTTTTTTTTTTTTTAAGAACCCTAAAGAAGATTTAGATCATTAATTGTACTTGCAAAACTAAACTTGCTTCAAGAAAAATCATACCCTCACTTTGAATGTATGATTCAAACCGAAAGCAGACGTTTAAATTATTTATTGCCCATTACTGTGAAAGATTGCATGTGTGTGTGTGCATGATACTCAGTTTGTTAGCAAAATATCAGTGTGTACCAGTGGACAGATTATGAAATCCCAGACAATAATGGCTGGATGGATGAAAGAAGGATGTTTCTCCTCACCTGACTACACTTACTTAGCACTCAGTTTTCTGACCAAGAAGAGTTTGATTAATTTATTTGCACGTTTTTAATCAGACTCATAACCACTGAAGTAGAAATCTGTACAATTACACGGAACTCTTTTAACGTAACAAATGAACATTTAAGGAAAATGAAACTGAATCTTTGCCACAGCGAAAACTTGGCAAACATAAAGAAATGCCTTTAACTCGGTAAACGTTACAGCTACAGTTTGGTGCCGTAGTAACAAAGAGTTATTCCTAACCTACACCCTGAGTTCTAACAGATTGTGTGAGATCTTTATTTAAAACCTTGCCATGAGATGTGGTGGGTGACATGCATTTATTTATAAATCGTTGTTTTCATTGTAACAAGAATTGATTTTCACAGACAGCTTATGTTTAATGCCAGTCTGCTTTGATAATTTGAATAAATTTTACTACTAATTTTCTGTAACTGGAAAAAAAGAAAAGATTGTCCAGGTGACCAAAACAGAGCAAGGTTTATGCGAATATGTAATATTTAAAAATGTGATTTCATCTGATTTATAGCCTATTGACTCTGATGTACCTTTTGATACCTATGACCTACTGGAAAAATAAAAATGCTGGTTCTCAAATGAACTTTCTGGATACAGGTCAGGTTAAGGCACAGCTGGCCCTCCTGTGTTTAGACAAAGAATAAAAAAATAAATGCATGTTTATGTGAAAGTGGAGAATCCAGCTCATATTTAATCAAAAGTAATGTGGGGAGGCTAAAGATTGTTTCTGTGGGCTGCAAAGACCCACAGCTGCAGAGAACATGCTGCATTTGTCACGTTTTATTCATTTTCTCAGCATAAAGTGATCAAAAACTTCTTAACCAACCATCAGGACACTGAAATATAAAGAAAGGCCTTGAATTCACTAACACTTAAACATGTGCTTTCTGATTCTGTAACTTAGTGTGATGGAAGCTTTGCCAAAATTAAAATCTATAATTGTGACTTTTTGAGTTCTGCATTTCAAATCTTATGAAATCTGAAAATATCTACATTATAAATTTCTCTCTGCTTTGTTTTTTTTTTTAATTTTATTTCATTGTTTGCATTGTTGTCGCTCATCTGCTTTCAGAAGTTGGATGGTTTGCCAGAATCTCCTCGGAGCTGACTCAGAGTCTTTATCCAAGGCCCGACCGAACTCCTCCCACGTCCAAGCTTTTGCCTCAGCAAAACGACGACAGCTCAGTGAACATGGATCATGGCACCCTCACCGGTCACCAATTACTCTGCAGATTCCTTCAAAACACTTGCATTATTTTAAAAACACGTTCAGAATAGACACAAACATATTTTTGCTCTGATGCTTGACAGAAAAGAAAAAAAATGAACAGATGCAGACACGCTAAATTTAGAATTTTAGTCACATTTTGGGCAAGCTCACAACTCATTTTTACTTATTCTCAACACAACTGAAAAAAGTTTACTCATACCACTTGTTATAGCCGTGTGATTCACAATCAAATGCATCTTTACCATAAATGTATTCATAAGAAGCTGCATGGTTGATGATTTCTGTTTAAAGTCTACTTTTCTGTGTTTTTATTTTTCTTCCTGGCAAACAGAAACTTTGCTCCCACTGAAATCAGAGCGTCGTGCAGGTTTTCATCGTTGCAGCACTTAAAAAGAACCCTAAACACGATAATAAGGAAAGTGAAATTTTATGCTAATCAGATGCAAATGACTCATTGCAATACAAACAGTTCAAAATGAATATTGGGATTACTCATGGCAGATAATTGCAGCATAAATTGTAGCTTTAACAGGGATGGTGAAATATGACTGACTCCTCAGCAGCAGCCCATAGGGCTCATGGAGAGGCTTTTAAAGGAGGCTGGGCTGACCTCCGAGCTGCCAGTCAGCACCCATAACACTTCATCATGGGTGGGAATGGGACTCATAATGCATCAAACTCATTAAGCAGAAGTGAATATTGACAAGTTAAATCATGCTCACAGCAAGGAAACCAAATGGGATGGAGAGTTGGTTTATGTGTTTGTTTTTAATGGCTGAAGAGTGAATCCGTAAATCCTGGAAAGAAACTGTTACACCCTTCCAATCACAAAATGCCAAATAAAGATTATCTCAGGTTACATTGTAACTCTTCGATCATTGGAAACAGGAACTTTTGATAATGTGTGCATATTAAGCAACACAAGCAGCGTTACCGATTCAAATTCTTATAAAGTCATACTTCTTATACGTCATAAGACCGCGCAAGACTTTCTGCTTATCCCAAAGAACAGAGAAATTGTTCAACACAGACATTCAGATCTGTTGCTATGAGGCTGTCTGTCTTCCACCTGCTCGTACTCATTCAGGGAGGAAAAAAATCAGAAATAATAACCACTTATTTAAAAAAAAAACATGAAAGGCTTTATGGCTTTGAAGTTCAGGATAGAGGATCGTAGGACTATTTTAAACACTAGAATGAGACAAAACATTATTTATTGTTCATTGTTCTGTCTTGTCTGAATTCTTCAGTAAATCCTCTCTGGATCTGTTTTCCACACAGGTAACCTGCTGGCTTGATGTTAGCTTTCTAGCTCCGAGTGGGTTTTGTTTCTCGTAGACTCACTTCACAGAGGTTGTATAATCTGCTTTATTGAAAGACCCAGCAACAACTGGCAAACTGACGTCATTCCTGTGAATGCCACTTTTCTTTTCACTGACTTGTCAAGGACGGACACCCTGAATAGGAAGGAAGCAACAGCTGAACTGTGGTGAAATGTAATAAAGTGAAAAAAGGGGCATTTGAAAGAAGGAATTCTGGTATGCAGTGGTATGTCATTTGTCTTTTTTGTCTCTAACACAACATCGTGTCAGAGGCATCCCTAAAGATTGGCTTCTCCTTTAACAAATAATCCAATAATCTGCTAGACGCAGAGAATTTACGATTTACAAACATTTTATAGAGCCAGAATCACTTTGAAGTAAAGAAGTTCACCAGCCTGCAAATAACTGCATCTAAAAATATTGAAATGATGTCACAATATTGTTCCTCAAAGGAAAATTGGTAGGACTTTAAATACCTCATAATCAATAGTTTGGTGTGCCAATAAAAGATTTGAAGAATCTAAATTTCTTTGCACAAATAAAGTATGTGATCTTTGGGCCCTTAGGCAGCACTGCATTAACAGGTCTGGTTCTGTTCTGGACATCACTGCTGGGCCTCAGAAACACTTCCCAAAATCAATGTTTTAGTAGATAGCCTATCAGTGCACAGTTCAAAGGCCTCTCTGATGGTATGAGGGTGTATTAGTGTCTATGGCTTCGACAGTTTACACACCTGGAAAAGCACCATCAATGCAAAACAGTTTTATAACGACATCTGCTCCACTTATGTAAAGTATTCCCTGAAAAAGGCACCTTTTAGGGACAACTTTGCTTAGCAAGGCGACGCTTCAAATGCTCACTGCATCCATTACAAAGAGTCCAGGTGCCTAACTGACCCGCCTGAGGTCCATACCCCTCACCAACTAAAAACATTTGGTGTATCAAGAAACAAAAGAAATTCCAGTAAAGGAGACCCAACACTTCTGAACAACTAGAATCCAACATGAGACAAAAATAGGACAATGTTCTCCTACAAAAAGCTGGTCTCCTCAGTTCTTAGACATTTACAGATTTTTGTTTAAAAAAAAAGAGGGCATGCTTTATGGTAACTAACATGACCGTGTCTCAACCCTTTTTTTAAACAAAGGTTTCACAATCATTTAGTTTAACATTTGTTATTTTTCATTATGAAGAATTATGGGATCGTGAGATTAGCAAACACTTTCATTCTGTCTATATTTTACACAACATGCCAGCTGGTTTGGAACTGGGGTTTTTCAGTCTGAATAACTTTATTATCTGACTGAAAATGAAAAGGCCTAGAAATAGCACGTGAAGTTTTTATACAGATAAGAGGGCAGGGGAAAATACTGGCACACACTTAAAACAGGTGTGCGCTTGTAAATGTTTACCAAGGGACGCAAAGAGAAGTTTAAAAAAAGGAAGCTGGCTGAGTCTGTGACACTTTCTGATTTATGAGAGCGTTGCTATAGTCACCACAGATCTGCCAGAGTGAAACACATTAGGAGGATTAGCTGCTGTATAGATGAAGGCGGTGCTGACCTGGATCTTTTCAAGGCAAATCCCAAAAGTGAGCTAATTAACCAGAAGCGGGCAACAAGCACCAGGAACTTTGCTACCTTTTATCGAACAAGATGAAAAGCTTTCAAACTGTCCTGCTGTAAAACCTGTGCGTTAGTGGCCACAGTAGTTTGGTTTGGGTGACATCATCGACTGAACACATCGGAAGCGGCCACGGTCGTACACTTCAGTTCCAACATGAATTCCAGCAGTTGGAGCTCGTTGTGGTCATCCACTTCCAAAAGGTGAAGGCAGGCAATAAAGTTTTTGCCTCTGTGTGTGTTTGTTAGTGTATATCTGTTTTTTTCCGTTAGCAAAATATCTCATGAGACACTGGACTAATTCTTTTATATTAGTGCAAAGTACTTACAGACAGTAACGATACAATTCGTACGTCTACAACTGAATAATTTCTGAAGTCAAGCCGATTCGAGATGGCTGACACAGCCAACTGTCCTTGGAAACACACAAAAAATGTCCAGAACGCTGTCGATTTTACAGATTTCGACTTAAAATGTGGTGTGGTAGTAGCTGAGAGTTATCCACAAAACAATGTTATTTGCAAGGTTTGAACATTTTTCAATGTATCTCAACACAATTTCATCAAAAATTCTTAATCTAAAACTCTGGCAAAGCGGTGTTTTTCTAAGCCTTCAAATGAGAAGAAGAGATATGATTGCTGTGAACTCTTCAAACCCAGAGTCCACTGATGAAAATGAAAGGAGTAGTTTCAGATTATAAGGACCAAATAGGAGCCTGTGAGGAAAATAAATGCCTTCCAAAAACCTATAAAGACCAAAAGATTTATTTTTTACGACCCATCGTGTAGTACAATTGGTAAATGAAATCAAAATAATTTAATAATAATAATATTTTCATAATTATTTGTTTTTAAAAATTGTGAAAATCAAGTGAAATATTGAAAATGGTTTAAAATCTTTATATTCTTAGAAAAAAGATTTTACATCTTGAGTGCACAAAGAATTACACTTTAGTCTAAACAAGGTTATTTTATTCATAATAAACCAAACAAGTTAGCAGAAATCCAGCTAGAACTGCAGAAACTGTCCTTTTTTGTCTACTGCTAACTGAAAAAGTCTAAGCTTATAATATTATTTTTTAAATATTATAATTAAATTAAGTTTGTTTGTGTTCAGAGTAGGTTACGTTTGCCAAAGTGAGTAAAAGTGTCCTTTTCACTCACAGTTATGCTCTAAAGTCTCAAAATGCTGCTGATAAAGAATGATATGTAACTCCTGATAACAATCATGAGCAATACAAGACTTTTAAAGTACTAATTTGAACACATCTTAAAAGACATAAAAATAATAATTTTCCTATTTCACTTTTATCTGGAATCCTTTTTTAGAAATACAAGAAGCAAAAACTTTTTTTTGTTTATTTTACAAATTAATTATTAATTTCGTTCATTTATATTTCCTTCACTTCTAAAAAATAATCTTGAGGTAATTGTTCAATATAAAACATTTTTAAATAAAGAAAAGAAAAAACTTGACGTTGCGCTGCTGCCATCTAGTGGACAAATGTGTAAAACGCTCCATTATTTCTATTGGCTAAAGAAAACGACGTCACGTGAAGAAACAAGGAAGCAAAATTAACTGATGTTTTGTTTCGTTTTATGTGAATAAACCCGGTATCTGTCAGTTTTACTTGGTAGTTTTTTAGGTAAGCATTATTTAATTATTTTTTTGGGGTAGTTATATTCCATTTTTAAATAATAATGAGAAACACGTTGCGTTTTTTTCTACAATGTCAGCTAATGTCAGATTCCGTTCTCCTACAGTAAACCTAATTTGTTGAATTTGACAGATACAGAAATGGGCGACTCTTCTATAAACCCTCTGGTTCTGATCGGTGTCGGGTCCAGCTTTGCCTTCTCTGCTCTGTTTTATCATTTGTACCAGGAAAAGAAGAAAGAAATAAAAGAGCTGAAGGCAAGTTTATCACAAACTTTTCCCCTAATAGTTTTTATTTTTCGTGAAGATTTAAAAATTGTTCTTGTCCTTTTTAGAAAATACCCATTTTCAGACCAGATCAGCATTTTGTTAAAGTACTCAACTCAACTCTTCACAAGCGGCTCCAGTACGTTGCTGTTGAAGGTACAAACTTGTTTAAAGTCTTTAGTATCAGATTTTTAAAAATTTCATGAGGTCATCGGGAACTGGAAGACTTTCATTTTTGTTTTGTTTTCTTCTAAGGTGTTGTTCAGGCAGATGGTGAGCCTCTGGCCAGCTTGTTTGTTCCTCGATGCTCCGGTGTAATTCAGAAGATTACCATGGAGGAGCAGTGGAAATACTTTAACTATGTCGCCAAGACCTGGTAGATCCAATTCAAAAACACACACCCAGGTTCAATACTAAGGAATCTGTCAGTATGTTAATACAGTTCTTATTTCAGGAACTTTCGGACAGTAAACATGAAAGAAACCAACAACTCTGTGCCCTTCAGTCTGGTCAGCCCTGGGTCCTTTGTGCCTGATGTTTATGTGAGAGTCCAAAACCCTCTGGAGGCCTCAGGCAGCTTCCTGGAAAGGGTTAATTTCAAAATGCGACGCGCGGAGGAGGGAGTGGTAGATGTAGTGTTGCAGGGTCTGAGTGGCGAGAAACCTGTAGCGATGGTGGAGAGCGAGGAGATGCTGCGAGTGGGGAGCCACCTGACAGGGTTTGGGGAGGTAGTGCTGGAGGGAAGCCAGGTGGTGCGGCTGCAGGCCCCGCAGGACGGCCGCAAGTACATCCTGGTGCCCAGCGATTACAGGAGCTTCATGGCCCGACACGAAGCTTCAGCCAGCACGTGGAAGATGCTGACTGCTGTAACTGGGATCACTGGAGCTTGTCTCCTAGCTGGAGTCATCTACAACTTTACTGGACAACAGGACAAGAAGTTGAAGTAGGCAAGCTGCAGCTGCAGGTTACGGTCCACAAAGGTGGTGTTCTTTTGTGGTTTTCTCTCACTGCCTCAGGTTTCTACCGAATGGTTTTGCTGCTGATATCATTTAAGCTTCAGTATGTTCCGCAGGAAGCATCTTGGTCATGAGCAAAAAATGAGATGATTTTTATGCAAATGACACCAAAACATTTTATGTGGACTAGAAAACGTGAATCTATTCACCAATCCGAGACTGCAGACTTTTCAAAACACAAGATACTGATCTTTAAATAAAATTGGGGGTGGGTGGGGGGGTCTCAGCATAAATGTGAACTGCCTTTTAAATCAAACAAAGCAGATAAGACGAAAACTGGAACACGTTGTGGTTTCTGAAATGTTTTTGATGAAACCTTTGCAGTATTTCATAGTTTGGTGTAAGAACATCTCAGAGTTCACATTTTAGTTCTGCTTCACAATAAGTGTTATTCTTGTTATAAAAATCTATTTTTTATTTGTTTGATTAAAGTAAGTCCTCTGTGAAACTTAAAAATAAACACTGTACTTATTTTAGTGATTTTAATCTGAATGTTTTCCACTGAAATTTTATGAAATGGAAACTAAATGTCTCTGATAATTTTGCTAAAGCTGGACCACTAAATTCATTTAACAGATAATCTACCTCTTTAAGTCGTTGCTTTTCACTGAGTTTATGCACCATCAGTTTTCAGAATATACAAAAAACAGAATAGTTTTTTGAAGGTGTTGGTTTAATGTTTCACTAAATAAAGAAAATGTTGGGCCTCAACATGTTTTGTGTTGTGGGAAAAGAAAAATGCAAACCACATGTTGACATTTCAGTTCACGCAGGCAGAAAGGCTGTTCTTTATTTGAACATATTTTGTCAGCTCAGGCGCTGGACATGACCTGCCAATCTTTGAAGAAAATTGATGTTTCCTTCACCCAAACAGATCAGGTCCTGATATTAGAGGCAGAAAGCTGCTGTCGAGAGTTAAAACAACTTAAATCTCTTTCGTCACATAGACGTTCATGTTGAAATGTTTACAGATTTTACTCTGTCCATCCTGAAGACGCACTACTTGTTATTCTCCGTCCTCCTCTGAAGACTCCTCAGCTTCCTCCAACCACTGAATGAACTTCTGAAGCTGTTGTAAAAATAAAAAAAAACGAAAACAAAGTAAGACTGTCAACAAATTTGCATTACAGAAATATTTGGTGATGAAGGGAGAAAATATAAGGTGCTGTGAAGTGAACACCTGCAGTCATATTAATATTAAAATTAAATTTTCAGGCTTTTATTGTTGTAAGTATTTAACATGATTTATCAATCATGTTAAAAATACCTGGAAGTTGGTTTTCTGAGCAAAATGCAACAATCTTAATTAAAACAAACATCACTGCTTTGTGTAAAATGATGCCACGACTGGATCAAATCCAGATAACACCAGTACTTCCAAACATTTACAGAAAAACTAAAATTTCCCTGGAATCAAGTTAAAACATGCCAGACTTTTACATTTAAATCCAATTTTAACTCAATATCTGTAAAACTAACTGAGTTATAGTCAGTTTTGTGTTGGCCAAGTTCAGTTAGCGATGTGGGCGAGCATTAAATGAGTTGACCATAAAAGATAAAGAATTGTAAACGTACACCCAGTGATTACTTACTGGAAATTTCTTAAATTTTCCCCAGTGGTTTCTGAAATAATTTGCTAACTTGACAGACAAACACGATGGCGCACAAACAGACATGGGTGAAAATATTATCGCATTGGCACGATAATGGCTGTTTTAGCACATCATCCAGCGGAGCCTTGTTTCACACGGCACTCACCCCCTGGTTCTCGCGAAGCTGCCTGCTTTTGTCTGCTGTGGCCCCCTGAGAGAACCAACGCAGAATCATCTCCTCCTCCAGGATCTCCAGCTGATACATGTCCATCAAGACCTGGAGGACAAACAACACAACATATTCACTCCCTACAGGCTGGACGGAGACACAATTACAATAAAACCACCAGATAAAAAAAACCTTTTAATCATCAATTTAATTATTAGCATAATGCCAATACCAAACACAATTTTCTTTACTTTCTGCGCTAAGTATTGCACTTTGGGGTTTAACCAGAACCCTGTGCTTGTGATTTCATTCCACCTCATGTAAAGCATGTGATGCGAATCACAGTAATGTATCCTTGAATCGTTGAATAATCTACAATCCACCGGTGAGTGTTTAACAAGATGTTGGTCAGGTCATCATTGGAAATGAGAATTTGTTCTCAACTGATTAACCTAGTAAATAAAAGCCAAATCAAATAGATAAATATTGTAATGATTATTGATCCTGACCTTCACCATCGCAGCCCAGTGGCTCTCCTGCTCCAGAAAATGTTCCTCAAAGGCAGACAGGCAGTCCAGGTGGTCCTGAGCTCTCTTCACATAGTTTTTAAAAACTGGAGCCCATCTCTTCAATAACTAAGAAAAACAAAAACACAAAAAAACAACAATTTTTTTACTGTGTCTAAAATAAGAAATGTGTAAGCTAGAAAACTATCAGCTGTACTATTCACCGGTAGGAGAAGAGCAACATATTGTGAAGCACTGAGAGTTGAACCCTGCTGCTGGAAAGGATACTCCAGCACCACTCGAGTTAGGATCTGCATCACCTCCTTCAGACTGATGTTGTAGGCGTACCTGGAGAAAGACAAGGTGTCCAAATAATTAACAACCAATGCAAAAAAAGGGACAGCATAACCACAAAACGTAGAAAATTAACTTACTTTAGAGAATTTATCTCAAGTACAAGATTGTCACAGCTGATGTTCTCCTCCAAACCTCTCTGCAGAGTCCCGAGAACCTCCATCTGGAAGACTATAGAACAAAACGTCTGATTGCTCCTTTAGTCGCAACAGATCACGGATTTTATTCTCTGAGTTTTGTCTCTTTGGCCAGTAGGGGGCAGTCCCACACTTTCACATGCAGATGGGTCCTCACCATTGACATCGTCCATTTCAGGGGACGGGATCACTGGATCATCAGGACCATCAGGCTCACTGTCCTCACTGTCGCTCTCGGGATCCGGGTTCAACACCAAGCCTATTCATCAGAAATAAAATACTGATAATAAGGAAGATTACGGGATAGGAACATGGGACTTGTGATGATTTATACGAAAAGTGAAGAGCTGCTCATCTACCCCAGAGACACTGTGACAGCTCCTCTTCCTCAGTCTCATCCAGACTGCTGGCCTTCCAGATATAACCTTTTCCTCCTGATCCAACCTCTGCTGGCTTGAAAACTAGAAAACAGAAGAAAATACAGTTTTGCATCGCTACATACAATATCATTGCATGAATTATTTCAACCAAGAGACAATACACACCTTTCTGTTTGGTTTTCTCCTTACTCTGACCAACCTCAGCATCATCACTGAGAAACTCATCGGCATCATCTTCCTCTTCTTCATCCGGATGGTGCATAGAAACAACAGTTCCTTCTGGTAAAGACATGTTTGGTCCTATCACCACCTGAAAAAAACCAATTCAGGTTATTTTACACAAACTGACCTTAAGATAATGCAAGTTTTACCTGATTATGGTTTGGTACCACTACTGAAAAATAATCACCTGTGAGGAAAAAATATAAGAAGCAAAGTGCTGAAACCATGTTTTCTTCACCACAAAAACCTTTCCTGAAGGGAAAAGGTCTTCAGGGAATTCATTACACTTTGTGGCAGCCTAACTTGGGTAATCGTCAAGCAATTGCAACCAATGGTAAAATTTATAGATGACACAACAGTACAATGTGTTATTCTGCAACCACAAAAATATTACATAAAAGAATGAGGTTGCTTACGTTAAAGGCCAGGACACACTGTTTATTCAGGGTCACACCCTCTTTAACCTCAGCCTTGTCACAGACCACAGACTGCCGGATCGTCACATTACTGGCAATATGAACATTATTCCAGATGTAGGCATGGTCCAAGATTACACTGTCACCTGTTGCAGGAAAATACAGGAAATTTATGGGACAATCAGTCAACTATTAACAGAAATATGGTTTAAACTGTTTAATCAGCATTTCTCTTGGCCTGTAAGCTCACCAATGGTGCAGTTGTCACCGATGACACTGTTAGAGATGCAGCAGTTGGCACCGATGCTGGTGTCACAGCCGATCAGAACGTTCTCCTCCATCTGGCTGCCGTGTCCCAGGCTGACTCCGGAACCCCGGTACACATTATGACGAGAGTAAGTGCAGCTACGCCCCTCTTGGTCTGTGAAGTTGGACTCAGGCGTGATTGGATAGAACCATCGCCGCACAAGGTCAGACGACACAGAGTCGTACATGAGTAAGTTGGATACACGGACGCCATAGCCATCTTTGGTGACATGCATGTGGATCTGATTGCCAAGGATCTTAAACAGAGACAATGAATTATAAGAGCTCATTTTAATGTCATTTGTACTCTGTTATAATGCATAATTTATAAAATAAAAAAACTCAATTACTATGGCTCTACAATACCTCTTCATTGACTAATATTCCTCGGACAAAGTCATCCCTAGTTTGGTAGTCAAAATTATCTGTAAAGAGCTCAGCAACCTGGGAAAAAAAAACATATTAAAGTCTGCTAAAAAGAATTACTTTTGTCTTTTTCTTTATCTGAATTGAGGCTGACCTGTGGTGAGCAGATACTGATATGACAGTCTAGGAGGTCGTGCCTGATTTCAAACTCATCACTCCCACTGTGAAAAATGTTCTGTAAAAACACCAACAGTGCAGCTATTATCAATTAGTTCATCACTGAATATAGTTACTAGTAAAAAGAGCTGTCTGCTTACCATAGGAAACTGTAGCTTTTTCTGCCCTTGAGCCTTCTGGTAGTGTAAAATCTGTTGGCTCCTACCGTCCACAGCTACAACAACATCATCTTCCTCACAGCGTGACCTGTGACCTGGTGATGACTCCTTAAAGATCATGGTCATCACGGAAATGTTCTTCTCCATCTTTCGCCGATGCCTGGGATGCACAAAACACAGTCTAATAAGAACTACGCCACAACAAATTCTCCAAATTACATACAAATATTCGCCCTGAGGTTTGGATTGGCTGATGAGAGGGTCTCGTACCTGTGCTCCTGCAGTGCCTGACTGATATCTACATTTGATACAACATCTCCATAAACCAACACAAAGTCGGATCGCACAAGGGACTTTGCATCCACATCCCTGAGCACATCTCCGAGAGAGCGGTACAGATCTGAGGTGAT
Source organism: Millerichthys robustus (assembly GCA_034783495.1). Taxonomy (NCBI): domain Eukaryota; kingdom Metazoa; phylum Chordata; class Actinopteri; order Cyprinodontiformes; family Rivulidae; genus Millerichthys; species Millerichthys robustus. The sequence goes on along the minus strand of JAVKLF010000064.1, from coordinate 14,865,600 downwards.
GATGTGGACTGTGTTTGGAGAGCTGGGTCGGCACCACTTTGAGTTCCTGTCAAACACAACGAAATTCAGGTAAACATTTTTAATTTAGTTAGATGTTCACAGAAGTAATATAAGGTGTAAAATGAAAACTCACAGCAAGTGGGCCTTGATTTTACTGGCCATCCAGCAGCAGAAGACAAATGTTTCTTGCACCCCAGTAGAGGTGAGGAACTCCAAAGTGTAATCAATCATGGCAGCATTTCCCAGCGGCAGTAAAGCCTGACATCAATGATAATGACGGTTCAGTAAAAAGCAACAGTTTCGTGTGTGCTTTGAAAACAGTCTTTTACGAACAGTTTTAACTTAAACAAAAACATATATTTAAAATAAATTACCACTGAATGCATGCAATCTCGAGTTATCAATAGTTTGATGCAACTCTGCCTTCATCAGCATGATGAACGTCACTTAGCAACGATTAGCATTACCAGTTAGCTTAGCTCGCTTCTTACCCGTGGCTGGTCCTTGGTCAAAGGGAAAAACCTCCGGTTAAAGCTGTCAGCGACTAACACGGCTTGCAGCGGCTGCTCTTCCTCCTCCTGCTCCCCGGCACCTTTTCTACACGAAAGTCCGGAGCCTGAGCGGCTCTGTTTTCCTACTTTCGCTGCCATGTTGGACTCTCAGGTGCCCAAGTGTCGTCAGAAACAACTACGGCGACTGTGGTGGGACAATCCTGTGCGTGAAGAAAATTCAAAACGCTCACGTACCGTTTTAGAAAAACGTCAGTGTAACTTTTATATCGAAAAAAGTATTTAAAGCCACTCAAAACATAATGTATCTTAGCTGTCATATGGAATATATGAATTATTCATATTAAACGTTTTTCAAAACTTTAATTGTTGTATTAGTAACACAAAATAACTATTCTAATAGACATTTTGTCAGTATACAAACAAAAACTAAACATAAAAAAACACAGGAAATTTGACTTCTTGATTTTAAAAACAGCTTTTGCTTTATTTGCAAACATGAACATCAGCAATATTAAACTTTACCATAATGAAAATTTTGAGTACTCTTTTAACATTAACTTTACATTACATTTACATTGACTTAAAGTAGATTTAAGTCCAAGGGTTTCCATTAAGATCTTATTTTTTTAATTCTTGATGATAATGTACAGGTTTTTAAAAAAATCAGAAAAGAGTCACTTATTTTTCACCAGCAAACAGGCTAATATTGGAAGCAATTGGACTTTTGGATCACTTCTTTTTGAAAACGTTTAGTTTAGACATTTTCCAGGAGTCTATGTCAATTCTGGTAACTCACACTGAGCATTGGCTCTGATTTAAGCCTGTTTGCCGTTGCGATGACCAGGATAAAAGAGAATTTGCACAGGCTTATTTGCTGTTATTATTGGAAAGTAAATGCAGGACAGAGTGAGGTGGAGGACCTATGTAAAGAGAAAAGTCGGAGGAAGAAGAAGAAGAAAATTAAGAAGAAGAAGAAATGCCCTTATTATATTTGATTAACATGATCCCTAATGTGGTGAAAAAAATACAAACACCTCAGTACATCTGAAACAACATGTCTAACTTTAACAGAGTCAAAAACATCTGGCTTCTGTCACCCATACGTTTAGACAAAAGCCTTCATTCACAGCCCTGTAAAAGCTGAACAGTTGTTCAGGATGTTCCAGTCTTCAGTTCAATTACAGGTGGTGTTCAGTAATCCTCTTCGCATGTTCCAGCACCGAGTTGTGTCTCAGAGTTCTACTGATCCATGATGCCGGAATTCCCTCCAGCCCGATCTAAAATCACAACCAGAAAATTGAATAAATCACCCTATGAAGTGCTGGGATGTTGGTTGAATATGATGATAAATGAACAAAAGACCTGCGCTCCAAGACATGCTCCAATGAAGGAAGCTCGACTGCAGGTGCATCCCCCACAGCTCATGGTGTCTCTGATGGCCATCTCAAAATGTTTAGCTGTCAGGACTCCATGCAGCGCTGCCTGGAATGCACCAGGTAAACCTAAAATCAACATTATTTGATCAATAAAGTTCTTCTTTAGTGAAGACAGTTTTATAAGATGATTGGTTGAATATACCTCATGTGTTTGGAAACACAGTGGGGATTAATTCCTGAGGAGTCTTTGATAAATTCTCCTTCACCTGATGAATGTGACCTGAAATTGGGCACAAAGAAACGTAAATGAGTAAGTGATTCTAATATAAAGACGGACCAAAACCTATCAAAATAAATGCTGATGATAAATGCTAATGAAAGTTACACCACAACAAATTTGTGTAACTATGTGAAACTTTCACCTACTATGTCCAGCAGGAGCAAAGCAACAATGCTGCAGACCTCACATACCAATGACTGCTCTGTCCAGATCCTGAGGCTGTTTCCTGTTCAGGTCACTGAGCTGAGTCAGCACCACCTCCAAAACCTTCGAATCTGGACCATTCAGGATGAAATGTTCCAGAAACCTGGGAAAATTAAGACAATGTTTTATATTTAATTTATACTGGCATTTTGATTCAATCTCACCATTCATCATTCAAATCTGGTATATTGCAACTGAATTGAAAAGTTCTAGTGGTAATCTCAAAGTATTTATTTATTTTTTTAAATACGCAGGATTAAAAAAAAAATCTCTTAAATCTATAAATCTCTCCAGTTGGTAATGTCTCATCAACAATAGCACCATTAATATAAAATATAAACTAAAATAAATTAGCGTACCTGACTGATATACTGACCTTGCTGCCGCCAGAGTTTCAGCCACACATTCATCATTGTTTTGGGTGACTCGAACAGCCTGTTCAACTTTTTCCAGCATGTCAGGCTGTCTTGCATAAAAAGCCACTATAGGAGCCAGTTTGGTTATTCCATCAATCTGACAGTCAGTCTCACAGCCTGCAGCAAAAACAGCATGTTGCTTAGATTTGTTTTTAACCATGACACCAAGTGATGAATGAATGAAAACGCTTTACCAGTCTCCTCCTTTCCAGCATCAACATTTTTTAGGAAGCTCTTCAGACTTGCGTGTCTCCATGGTCCGTCAATAGGCAGCTGAGGTCTTGGTCCTGGTAAATAATCCAAGATCTATCATTGTTGCCTTTGTAAGAAGGCAGAGTGGTACTTTATTAAAAAATGGACAGTTCTCTTACCTCCTCTGTCTCTGTAAGGATCATTGACGGGCGTGTCATACTCTGATCCTGGTCCAAAGTATTTCAGAGTACGCTGCTTCAGATCGTCAACATTTAGACCTGGTGAGAAACAAAACAGAAGATTTATATGATCATAACAACAACTTTAACTGAACAGACAACTTTCGGGGATTATCTCAAGCAGTTAATCAGCAACAAATATTCATTATTGTCTTTCTTCGCCAGACACAAAAATAAACCTGAGACCATTTTCATTAGCGGACTCTTTTTATTTTGTGCTTTTTAATAACATTCTGGAAAGCTGTAAAAGTTTGGTATCGTCATAAAGTCATTTATGCCTTAATATTACCAAGTAGAGTCCTACCTCCACATTCTGACAGGGACTCCAACAACACGTAAGCCTGGTCTCCATAGCAGCTCTGCTGGCCCGTCTGCCTCCTGTAGAACGGGTTGGCAGATTCAGAGCGAAACTCTGGGTTTGGATTTTGAGCCAAAATCTCCTTCAGCTTCTGAAGATCGTATATCCAATGAAGAGGCTGGGCTAAAAGTGAATCATACTCATAGTGATATTTTGATTTTAAACATTTGTGTCTGAAAATAAATTAGGCTCACAGTTTGCAGAAGTCATGAAACACAGGTAAAACACGTTGGCACAAACTGTATAGAAAAACACATCTCATTTGCGTTACCTGCAGCATCTGCAACAGCTGACCCTACAATGGCTCCTAAGGCTCTGTTGGACACAGCTGAAGCCATCTGCCAGAAACATGAGAAAAAGTTAATTTTTTGCTCATCTCGATTTCAATTTTGTAATCGAATAATGCTAGAGCGGTTGGGATAGTTGTTCAGATTCCTGAGACATCTGAACAATAGACACTGATTTACTAAGACAAGATATGTATAATTTATTACATTTTACAGTCTGATCTGTTGCACGCCTCACTCAGTAGCACGTGACTAGGGCCACTCACGTGATGTTTTTTTTCCAACTTTCACATTTCTGGAAACAGTTGCAACATAATTTACTCCTTTTCTACACAATTATTATTGAACTATTTTCCATTTGGCACGTGATCAAGCCAGTTTATGGCCTACTTAATAACTGACGAGAGGTATTAGCTCAGTGCTATTAGCTAAAGTAAACTAACTAATTATCTGACATAAATTCAGGTTGAAATTTAAAACACTGACCTCTTTGCGCTGATTAAAAATGGTGCAGTATCTCTACTTGCCTTTTTGAGTCTACACGATACAAACAAACAGCACTCAGTCTTGTTCCTGTTATGAAAGTCGGCCCGCTAGCACCGCCCATCGGAAGGGAGGAGATAAACCCTCCGCCTGCTTTGCGGAGCCCGTCCGGTGACGTCAGATAAGAAAAAAAAATATCTGGCGTCCACGAGATAGTTATTGCAGTCATGTCCATGCCCACTGTTGGTTGTTTACATGGACACGTCTGAATACATTTCATTTTGTTTTAATATCAAGTCTGATTGAATTTCATTTTATTTTAGACTTATGTCACTTGCAGTTAGGCATGAACTAATTCTTAGCATTGTAGCCTATGTTGCAGCAGTAAGAATGATCAGGTGATGACTCAATTAAATTTATCTAAAAAGCTTTGTTTTCTTTTGTTAGGTCAAGGGTCAAAACGTACTTTCACTCTTTATCTTTGCTGTGGGACGAGTCAGGAGTTGTTATGTTCAGGAACACACTAAAAAAATAAGATGAATTATTTACATAAAACATACAAATAATAATAATATATTATTGCGGGGTACGTTTGTACCGTTTGAACAGTTAAACACAAAAATAACTTATTCACATAAAAACTGACTCTTGTGTTGTGTCCAAATTCAGAGGCCGCCTCCTTCGGACACAGCTGTGTGTATCTACGGAAGCCGAGAACGGACGTGTCCCGCCCATTATCAAAAGATTAAAAAAGTTCGTCCTTGGCAAGATTGAACATTGAACATTCAAGGGAAATGCTATATGAATCCGTTATCTTGTGATATTCACGTCGTTATCACGAGAAAACAATTACTGTTGATAATCTATAAAAAAAAAAAACAACGAATAAAAAACAAGATTACGACCACTCTCGGCTTCCGTAAGAAAGAGTCCGCTTAAAAATACAGTGTGGCCACCAGTTATTTTTTTCATCCAATCACTAGGCTGGCCCCATAATCGTTAAACCATGTAATGTAATTTCTCAAACCTAATCTATTGTTTTTTAGAAGAGTAAAAACACAATAGACTATTTATTCCACATTGGACCTACCAAGAACCAAAACATCCAGACTGAATTAGACATTGAACAACAAATCACTTAAGCAAACTGTGGTTAGTGAGGAATCCAGCTGTTTGTATAATTTCTCCATCCGTGCTCACGCTTTTTTCTTTTCTTCACACTGTATATCATTGGAAATCAACGCTGAAAAACTGAAAACAAGTTCGAACCACTTGAATGTGCTAAAGAATGTGTCCAAAGAAACAACAGGTGTTAAATATTCAGCCGATCAGAGAGCACCATCTAGTGGTCTGGAGAAGTAACTGCACGAGGTTTAAGAAAGTGACCCTCAAGGTTCACTGTTATGAACAGAATTATGACACTTCAATTAAATAAGAAATCATTCAAACTCACTCACTCATTTAACTCACTAATTACTGTTGCATGAAACTCACTGAAAACAACAAGAGGAAGTTGATTAATAGCATTAAGTCGACGCATTCTCCCACTCCTTTAGTTATTTATGGAGTAGAAGTTGATTCAAATTTACAAGACATGTAGTGTGTGTGTAGACGGTAATTTGCTTATCAAATGAATGTGATTAAACAGTCAGTTGGCTCAAATGGTTTACAAATTTAATAATGACATTTACCATTTAAGAAAAAAAGGCTGAAAATCTTTTCTGCACCTTTGGTTAGATTTGAGTATATCAACTCAGATTTATTTTAGTAAATATATTTGCTGTTTCTGATTAGGTGTGACCACACAGGTGTGATATTTGACAGTTGATCATCCAACATGACCCAGTTTTTTATTTATAAGACAAACTGGGTTGAGTTAATTTTAAATGCAACCTTAACTGAAAACATTTTAAGTTTCAATTTCAGCTACATATATTATGACGGTTTACTTTAGTTTTCCTTTTTTTAACCCCATTTAGGACTTATAATGTAATAGGAACAGAAAGCCGCTATGAAGCTGTCACCACATCAGGTGTAAATGAGACAAACTTCAAGCTGACTCACCCAGTTTAATTAGATGTTTACAGTAACATGGTGAACTGCAGCGTTACTGACACCAAACATGTTGGAGATATGTCATCTGACTGCCTTTCACCACAGTGTATCTTTCAGACCTTCCACTTGCACTGGATCCTGTTCTTTCGCTGTGGACCCGCATGTCTTGTTAACGAAAAGACAAGAGTGCCACAAATGTGTGTGGTATATGATGCTGTGCATATATTTTTAGCAGACGTCTTCCCTTACGATTTGTAAAGCGATGTCACAGGAGTTCGGATGTAGGTTTCTTCATGTGCATTGCAGGAATTCTGCTTGTGTAAAACTCCATGTTTCACTTTCTCCTTGAGTCAGGGCTAAGTGACACCTTTTCATTGAAGCCTCAGCAGGTGCACCACCTTCTGCTCTTGCCTCTCCCCATGTCCCAGACTGACCCAGCTCCACATTCTAGCTCGGCGCGGATGCCAGCAGCAGCAAATTAGACACCGACAGCAGCCCCTCCTGATATGTACTTCTCTGTCCCACATCCATTATTTTTAGCTGGGATCCAAGTGTCCATCTTCACTTAATATGGGAGAAGAGTGTCTCATATTTGTAACCACCCCTATTATATTCTTTCTTGGGCACAATCTCAAACTGGTCTCACAGCATTATGCACCTTCTCCCTCCATCTCCATCGCTGTTTTACTGTGTTGTGTTCCTGGTCAGACAGAGTTTCCCCCCTCTTATCATCTCACGCCACTCTACTTTTACAGGTCTGCAACATACACTCACGTACACACAAAGTTGTCACCCCAGCAGCCACTGAGACCCTCCTTATCTTTCCCCTGCTCAGTTACACCCCACATGGGCGGACACACTCACACCTAGGTCAAACTTAGCCCGGCCCCTCTTGCACCCTGCGTCCCTCTGCCAGTTTCCCATGTGGGGTTTGTAATAAGGTGGATCCAGGAGTTTGGTCTTGCTCTCTTCTGGGTGGCGCGGATTGGAAAGGGTTCTGCAAGTTATCTTTCAGCCCCACTTTGTCAGTAATATAAAAATACCTGTAAGTAAGTCTAAGACCCTTCACAGAGGAGCCATGAAGTGGAGGTGGATGCTTGTGGCAGTCTTGCTGTCATTCGGGGCGCTGTCACTGGGCAAGGAGAGCTTGGACTTCCCTGAGTATGATGGCAAGGACCGCGTCCACGACCTCAACGCCAAGAACTATAAGTCTGTGATGAGGAAGTACGATGTCATGGTGGTGTACTACCATGACCACCCCGGATCCAGCCGCGTCGCCCAGAGACAGTTTGAGACCGAGGAGTTGGCTCTCGAGGTAGGTGGAGCTGAGAATTTTCAATAGAAAGAGGAGGATAAGTTTACTGATCAGGTAGAAAAGGTTCAGACATATTAAATAAAAATGAATCTAATATTAAAAATCAAATGTCAGACAGAAGTGTGACAAGCTGACGAATCTAAATGCATGTGTTATTTGCAGAAGTAGACAAACTATCTACTAATTATAAAAAGGTTTTTAAATGCTGACAAGTGAAGACTGCCTGAGAAGCCACAAGCTTCCTGTACCTACAGGCCAAGTGTTTTTTGCACAATGCTTGAAAATCACACCTCTGTCAGCCTGGACACCTAGGGCTCTCTGCACATTCCTCACAGAAAGACATTACATCACCATTCATCCCAAATCTTCAGCGTCAGCTCTCAAGGCGTCAAACAAGAGCTTATCGGGGCTCCTTCTCAGCTTGCGCAAGAATCTACTGTATATCAAATGTCACATTTACCAAGAACAGCCCTGCTTGCTTTCAGATGCAAAGATTTATGATGTGTGCGATACACCAAACCATGTGGTGAATGTATTTTATGGGACTGGACATGCTTATTGTACTATGTAAAGGTTGGCAAACTTGTTGGAGTATTTTGGAAAAACATGGAAGGAAGCTTGCGCCTTTTCATTTTAGACCTGTGTGTAGAAATGTGAGATCCTTTATACAACTTTAAAAAAGGTAGTCCCTTACACTCTGGCATAGATTAGAGGTGTATGGTAAATATAGTGAATAAAGGTTAAAATGTGCTGATCATTTAAACATTGCTGGAATGCCTGCAAATACAGATAAACATTGTATTTGAAGATAAATGACAATCGTGTATGTAAAAAAAGGAACAAAAGTAGTTATAGTACAAGTACGGTAACAGAAAATAAAATGAGAGGTAAACAGCAGAAGCGTGACGTGAGATGAAGCTCTTAGCCTATCACATCATCTCATCAGGCTCTGGTGTCTCTGTAAGGGCCAGAACGGTCTAAGAAGAGGTTGCAGGCCAGCTCTGGAGGTACTGGCCCCAGTAATGCCATCTCAGCTCCATGCTGTGATTGACATTTGCAGTACTGTACTTGTCAGCGGATCCCTGAACGCTGAGCATCACCGCCTCCTGGCCAAAATAGTCCCGGGGCTGGTGTAGCTCCTGGCGCTATATTTATCCCGAGCTGCTTTTGTGGCGGGTTGAGTTCTCCAAAGGCTCCCGTTTCTTCTTAAGAATGTATTATGATTAGGATTTAATGAGGTTTAGTTATTAGTAGGAGGTAACAGCAAAAGGTGCAACATTTCAAAGGTTAAGGTTCTTCTGTGTGGGTTGGTAAATGATTATGATAACCTTATAAGTCATGCTTTTTTTCCCCTTTGGTCTTTTAAAATTGGGTCAGCTTTAAAATGGCTTCTTTTTTGTCTTTATGTGCTTTACACCTAATAAAAGGTTTGTTTTTCTCTAAATTTGTGAGTCTACACTCTTTATTGGAAGTTTTATTGTTAAATTACAGAGAACATTATGAAAAAAAATATCCAGTATATGAACATTAGTGCTGATAAAAGAATATACTAAACGCCAACGGTCAGTGGTCTGAAACAAGATGTAGTATTGTGCAAAACAGAGAGTCTTGTTGTAAAATATATTTTATAAAACCTATAGAATAAAGAGCTCTGCAATATATATTTACATTATCACCCATCCAGTTCACAAGCTGTTTTTTGTGTTCAACCCATCTGCAACTCCAATCAATTAAAGTAATGCAGATAATCATTTACACAAGAAATTGCTGGACTGCCTTGTAAATCTGACTATTTATGCTGTAAAAGCAGCTGCTCAAGATTACTGGCACTGTTTCGCACAAGTGTGTGTCCATGTCTCTGTGTGTGTGTGCAATAAGACAACCCCGAACCACTTCCTCAGTGCAGTTTTGGCTGCGAGTGCATCTCTGCGATTGGTGGAATCAGCTGTCAGTCATAAGGGTCAAGTTTCATACAGATTTAGAAAGTGCATAAACAGCTCTCTGAAAAGCAGGCTTTTATGGTAATGAAACACATGTCAAAAGGTGCACTTAATGTTGTAACAGTCGTTTAAAAGCTGCAAAGAATTCCCCACATATGTTATTGATACTGAGCTCTTCTCAGAAACGCATGTCTCCTTTTATGTGACTTCATTTTTTTTGCTTTAATTATATTATTTTGCTTGTTCTTTGCAGCGTGTAGCCCAGGTCCTGGAAGAGTTTGATGATGAGGACATTGGAGTCGGTCTCATTGATGCAAAGCTGGACAAGGCCGTTGCAAAGAAACTAGGTAAGAATGTCCACAGGTAAACAACTCATTATGCACAAAAAAAAAAACAACAACAAAAAACACAATTTTACCTACTATAACTTGAACTGTTTATACAGACATAATGTTTCCATGAGAAGAATATTTTTACTGTGGCAGAAGTTCGAGGTCAAACACCAAACCTGCCTGTTCTTTTTCCAACAGGCCTCGATGAGTCCGACAGCATCTTCATCATCACTGACGATGAAGCCATTGAGTATGATGGCGAACTTGAGGCACACACTCTCGTGGAATTCATCTTTGATGTTAGTGAGGATATAATCTCACTGTTAATCCCATGACATATTTTAAGAAAAAAAAAAAAGAGGGAAAATCCCTCACATTAGAAAATCACAATGATCTTATGTTTACCTTGTTGTATTGAAAAGAAAAATGTTGCTTTGTTTTGTCAATTCTGTTAGTTTAGTAATTGTTGCCCAGATGTTTAATATTAATTCTGGACAACAATTCATTCCAGGTTTCTTTTTCTTCAGAAAGGTGACATTTGGGATTATAAATCAGTACTTTAAGACAAAAACAATTCTGTATCAGTAAAGGCAGCATTGAATCAATCAGGTGTTGACCATTATCCATTATCTTATCTCTTAGCCACCATGTCAATGCATCTGAGCCACTATAATTTAAATGTATTGTGGGCATTTTAGAGCAGAATGGGACCATTTGATTGATGAAAATTAATACTGGAATACAAGGTTAAAGAAGATCCTTTGCTGTACTGATTAATCATCAGATGCCCCCATTTGCAGTTTATTCTGTTTCTTTTCTCTTTCCATTCCACTTGCTCTACAGGTTCTGGAGGATCCTGTGGAAATCATTGACAACAGCAGAGAACTAAAAGGCTTTGAAAACATCGAAGAGGACATCAAACTGGTGGGCTACTTTAAGAGTCACAAGTCAGAACGTAAGAATACTGTGGTGGCACAATAAGCAAGCAATAGCTTTATAGAGCCCAGATTAGCATCATAGTGCTCAATTTACTTTTAAAGAGCTGCTTTGATTTTAAAGTATGCAATGTAACATCCGTAATGGTATTGGCACAACCCTCTTAAATATTACATATTGAAACCACTTTATTGAAACCATTTAATGAATGTGTGGAATTTCAGATTTTGAGGCTTTCGCTGATGCTGCTGAAGAGTTCCATCCTCACATCAAGTTCTTTGCCACATTTAGTCCCAAGGTAAGCAATATATATGGGTCATTCTTTCTATGGTGTATACTGTATTTATAGAATGCAAGCAGCACTCTTTAAATTCTTAGAATACATTCAAGAACATTTTTGCAGTTTGTTGTTCTGAGACATTAAGGTTGTTTGTTCACATTGTCAAAGTTGAAAATAATTAGGAGCGCTACTATTTAATCAAAGTTTAATCAAAGTACCTAGAGACATAAGATATACATTTACCAATTTGATTATAGTGATGGCAAATCTGAATATTGTTAGGAGCCAAGTTTCAAAAAACATTAATTTGACTGACCTGAGTAATTTTCTTTACCCAAATATTGCATTTTAGATTACTGAATATTGTTATGACCATAATGTTAGGATTGACTGGTGTAGACGAATAGTGGTAAGATAATGATTTAAACATTTTGGTCCTGTCCTACAGGTCGCCAAGGAACTGGAGCTGAAGCTTAATGAAGTAGACTTTTATGAACCCTTTATTGACGACCCAGTAGTCATCCCTGGAAAACCATACTCTGAGGAGGAGCTGGTGAAATTCATTGAGGACAATGACAGGTAAATTTCATCAGTAGCTGTTCCACATGAATCTTCTGACTAAATTTTTAAAAATTCAATGATGCTAACGAATTTCTGCTCATTAAGGCCAACACTGAGAAAGCTGCAGCCCCACAACATGTACGAGATCTGGGTAAGAACCTTTAAACTTCCAACTCTGCAAAGCTATTCTTTTGGGAAAAGGCTTTGATATCACAACATTAAGTGTTTGCATTTCCTGGTTTTAAAACTCTTTTGATATGATGGTATGAAGTTCTGATTGTGTTCATTCCTTCTACAGGATGACGATGTTGGTGGAGAACACATTGTTGCCTTTGCAGAAGAGTCAGACATCGGTAACTTAAACTCAAATTTAAAAGAAAAAAATCACGAGTAGAAAAATCTGGGAATGCAACTAAACTGTAGCACAGAGTAGAAATATAACCAGTGATTCCTTAGTGTGTCTGTGTTAGCCTGCGTCTTCCTACCCTCCCAAATCCAGCTGATCGAAGCAGACGGTTGCCTTCCTGAGCCTGGTTCTGCTGGAGGGTTCTTCCTGTTAAAAAGAAGTTTTCCTTTCTACTGTCACCAATGTGCTTGCTCAGGATAGGAGACTGCAACAAAGTGATTTGACACATTCTGTTGGCTTCCTTAGATTGTTTTGTTTCTTGGACAGTGCCTGAAACCACATTTGTTGTAACTTGGCACTGAATAAATAAGCTGAATTGAACTAAATTAGTGCACATGAAGAGTAAAACTGCTTGGTTGTAGTTGAACTGTCGTTTTCTCTGCTTCTCAGATGGTTTTGAGTTCTTGCACATCCTGAAGCACGTTGCTGAGGATAACACAGAAAACCCTGACCTCAGCATTGTCTGGATCGATCCGGATGACTTCCCTCTGGTAAGAATAGGATGCAGAACAACTTGCTCACCACACTGAAAGCCTAATGGCAAAAAGAAAAGCTGTGACAACAGAAGTGCTTTGATCCTACTATTAATTCCTCTTGTAGCTGGTGCCACACTGGGAAAAGACTTTCGGAATTGACCTGTCCCACCCACAGATTGGTGTCATCGAGGCTGATGATGTAAGTAACTTTTCTTTTTTTTAATTTTCTTTAATTATCTGGCTAAATAAAGGATAAATAAAATGCTTGAAAAATGTAGCAGCATTATGGTTGCCTTAACAACAAAGGTTTTCCAAATTTGCAAGCAGTTTGAGGCAGATTTTACACATTTGGAGTAAAACAATTCCCAAATCTTTTATGTGAGTTCACTCACTGTAGCAACATGAGGTAGAGTTAAGGTTAGCTGAGTATTGCTCCGTGCCTCTTTCAGTTCATCATGGGACTTATATGGACCTTCCCATTATGGGAACTTTAACCAAGTCAATCTAACTCTCTTAAAATTGTCGTCTTTCTCCTTTTAATTATCGTGCTGTTATTCTTAAAAACAACTGTAAACATCAAGAAAGACAAAGTGAGACAGAGATTTCTTTTCTCATGAGGAGAGATCAGCCAGAGCAGT
>JAVKLF010000064.1:14823749-14851457 GCA_034783495.1 Millerichthys robustus | reverse complement strand
ATATCTGATACATGTGATTAGAATCATATGATAAAATACAAGAGTAAGGTATGTATAATTTTGAGTAAATATATGATTACTTAAGAATAAACTCAACAGAAATGTTGTTTTGTAGTTTCACCATTTCAGAGAATTCCAACTTGATTGTGTTTCTGAGTTGTTTTTATTTGTTCTTGTTGCTCTGCAGGCTGACAGTGTGTGGATGGACATGGACGATGGAGAAGACCTTCCATCAGTCGATGAGCTCGAGGACTGGCTCGAGGATGTATTGTCAGGTGAAATTGATCCAGATGAAGATGACGATGATGATGATGACGATGATGACGATGATGATGACGACGATGATGACGACGACGACGACGATGATGACGACGACGACGACGATGATGACGATGATGATGATGATGATGACGACGACGACGATGACGACGACGACGATGATGATGACGATGATGATGACGATGATGACGACGACGACGACGATGATGATGACGATGATGACGACGACGACGATGATGACGATGATGATGATGACGACGATGACGATTATTAAATCTTCAAGTTCTAATTCAATCTTTAAATCTGACCAATGCAGTTTTGGGAGTCAACATCCACTCCACTGAATCCTCCGTTTTTGTAACTATTTCTTACACTGAACTCGTTCGTTGATGTAGATCTCTCTCTCATCTTCTCATCCTCTCTCAGCATTTCAGCAGAATCATCATATTCCATTATTTGTTGCTCCTTCTCCCTAACAAATTTTCCTCCATGTGACAAAACACTCCTGGAGATGCCACAAAACTGTTATTCCCACTTGTAACACTGTATGGTGCAATAAAAGAAGATATTCTTTCAAACCCTTGTCACCTACTACTATTGATTTTTATATGATTAAAATTTTTTATCTTCCTACAAACTGGAGGGGTTTCACTGTTTTATCCAAAATGTCTGAGCCCATACTGGAGTCTTCTTACTGTTTGAATGTTTCATTCAGCTATTTTCTTGTTTTCCCCAGTACTGAATCTCTTAAGATCAGATCAAAAGGTGCTGTTGCAGTTTGGGTCTCAAATATCACCAGCCTGATATGTAAAGACAGAATGAAAATGCTGTACATCATATAGATGTTTACTACAATGGTGATTTATGAATACAGACAGAGTCTATTTTTGTAACAAGACAATATTTTAAGTCACTGTAAAGTCTTAAATAAAGGACAACTTGGACAGAAATTCAACAATTGTATACCTCTAAGTTTTTTATTATTTTTTTATCTTGATTATTGAGATTCTTCTAATCTCTTAGCTCCGCCTCTTTAAGGCCTCCCCGTCCAGACTGCGCATGCGCGAAAACACGACGACGCTCCTCCCCTTCAACAGGCCACGTGGTTGTCGTTGGTAAATAAATGCTAAACGTTTCCCTCCGCTTGAACTTTGGGCGTAAACTCTTGACTTCATTCGAGGCGTGGTGGAGAAAATGTCGGCGGGCGTCGTGAACTTGCAGGCGCAGGTGGAGTCGGTGCTGGGGGAGCTGGTCAAAACGGCTTCGGTGGAGCTCGTCAAACTGTTCGAGAGCAGATGCCGTGCCTCGGCTGTGGATGTGGGCCGCACCGGCGGTGGGGGAGCGGAGCAAAGCGGAGCCTTCCAGAGTCTGTTCTGTGTGTCGAGTGCGGACAGTAAACGCAGCATCGGTGTTCAGGTGGAGGAGGACATCTGTCCACCGCTCGCGCTAGGTGTGTCTCCGCTTTATATTGTTTGATTGCGTCTCTTGCTAAGCTATTAAACAGCACATTTAGTTGCATAGTGAGATCTGCACTGTAGCTACGCATGCACATCATGTTTCACGTATTTCTGCATTAAATGCATTCATCCATCACGTGAAGATATTTTGCATTGTTGCACCAAACTTAAGGAATGTGCGAACTACTTCAACCCCTCCCCCTCTCTACAGAAGACTTCACTTTTCCCCAGGATGTTGGGTGTGTTAGTAATTCCATTGAGATGCTGGTGGAGGGGTCTCTCATCAATGCCCCAGAGACCCTCTTGGCTGTAGATCCTCTTCGTGCTGACCCTGAGTGGGCGCCTCAGGTCAGTCCTTGGGTGTAAATCACCTGTGGAAGGGACCATACAACACACACACACACACACTTTAAGTCTTATCAGCTTAGCGCTGAAAGCACCACTCCTCTTATCTTGTGTCCTTTCTGCTGGAATGTGTGGCAAACCCAAACAACACGCGTAACTCTGGTCTGTTTTCTGTAGAATCCGATTGTTGCAGACTCTGTGGATCCAGTGAAGTCCAGTGTCCTTGAGCTGGAGTCTCCAGCTGTTCAGACAGAAATGTTGAATGGTAATGGTAAGACACAACTACAACGGTTTGTCCAGCTTGTGCCGACATGTAAAATTTGTCCAACACGCTGGTGTTAGTTGCAGTCAGGTGTAAGTTTTGAATAATTTACCAGCGGGCTGATCTACGATGGCCAGCCAATAATTTTGTACACTCACATTTTCAGCATATCTCGACGTGTTGCTGATGCTCCCAAGTGAACATGAGTCCGAAACGTGCGAGGCAGTTTTGAAGCGGACACGTAACATATTTTGAACCTATGAGTATCTTATCTTATGCAAACCTTATGTACACTGCAAGTTTAACTTATTCATAATGATCTATTCTATGTATTGTAATAATACAGGCGAACTATGTAAACAAAATCATTAGAATCAATACAAAAATAACTATTTTTCATATTTTGCCTGGGAGTATGTGTTATTTCTCTGTTGCTACCTAACCAAGTTTTAGCTCAGTATTTGTTCATTGAGTCATAGTCATGTTTCTTGTTGTTTGCTAAGGTTAATTAGTTGTGGTGGCCATTTTGAATTGTGTTGTGTTAACTAGTTGCAGATGTACATCCAATGATTACTTCCTGAAAGTGTCATTAAAGTTAATCCGGTGGTCCATGACATATTTTGCTAACATCCAGACAGAGACGAGTCCAATAGTGAATGGCAAAGTTTCAAACACAAATGTGCAATTCGTTAGTGCTCAAGGTGTAAGTTGGGGATCAGTTCTCATTTGGTAGATTCAGGTAGTCGGCTGACCTCGTTCTTTGGGCAAATAATGTTGCTGAGCAGTCCAGAACAACTGCCCCCATAGGCTTGTACAGTAGGCGCTAGGCATGATGGGTGCATCACTTCAGCCCTCACCCAGATGTGCCCGTCACTCTGGAACAGTGTAAATCTGGACTCATCGGACCACATGACCTTTAATTGCTCCCAGTTTGTGCTCGTTAGCAAATTGAAGCGGTTTTCTCCTCGATTAGCCTCACTGAGTTTTCTTACGACTACACAGCTGTTTCGTCCTAATCCTTTGAATTTCCATTGTGTGTTGAAATGGTTTTACTTTTGCTAATAAACATGGCCGTGGGTTTTGCTGTCATCTTTCTACAATTAGATTTCACCAACATTTAGATGTTAAATCCAGATGCAGACCTTTTTTTTTTTGCCCAAGCAGTGTATATTGCTAATACTACAGACAAACAAACACACATAGATTCAAGTTTATCCTTTATTGGCAATCAGGAACACCCACTTGCATCATGCCTGCTTTTTTATGTACCACTTTGCAGAATAAAGCAAAAATTGACACCTTAGTAAGCTACATTTAAATAAGAAGTCTTGGGAACCTCACTTAAGATTTACTTTTTCACTCTTTGCAGAGACAGATCCTACATCGAGGTGCCAGTCAACTTGTTCACCTACTGAACTGAAGCTCCTTGTGATTAAACCAGATCCATGCGTTGATTCTTCTTCTGAGGAGAACAAGTTTGTTTGTCCATTAATCCTTAAAACTGACTCGTTGGTTCCCAAAGCTGAGATTTCAGAGAAGCCTGGTCAAGCTGAACCTCAGCAGGCCTGTGTCAGCACCGCCCAGGGCAGCGCTTACAGTCCATCCCTTTCAGATGGAGCGGTGACTCCTGCGCAGGTCGGGGTGTGGGAGTGGATCCACACGCCCAAAGAGTCAAAGAACCACCTCCAGGTGAAACTAAAACTCATGTCTAAAGATCAGAAGCTGCTGAGTCCTTGTGCTGTACAGCTGGTGGATGTTCTCTCAGTCCCCAAGACGGTGATAAAGACTGATGGCAACCCCGGGAAAACTCAAAAAGCCAATCACAACTCAGGCTGGCCTCTACCCAAAGACCTCCGTCGACATCAGGGTCCGCACACCGGCCATCGCCTCTGCTGTTTCACCCAGTGCGGTAACGACGTCTGGCGCCTCCAGAAGATCGTCACCCACTCCCGGGACGGCTATGTTTGCAACCTCTGCGAGAAGGCGTTCAAGCGTAGGAAGATTCTGCGTCGGCACGAGCGCTTCCACACCGGAGAACGGCCCTACCCGTGTTCTACGTGCTCCAAGACCTTCGCCCTTAGGAAGAGCCTCCGACGCCACCTGAGGTTCCACACAGGCGAGAGACCACACACCTGCACGCAGTGCAGCAAAAGCTTCCGCCTGCGAGACAACCTGAAGGCACATCTGAGGTTTCACTCAGGAGAGAAACCTTTCAACTGCCCCTCGTGTGGGAAGATGTTCAGGATCATGAGGAACCTGGAGAAACATCAACTGAGCGAGTGTGATTTCTTTGTTCCGTCATTCAGAGCGATTGCTGGCCTACAGCTGTGACATAGATGGAAAAATACAGCTGTACGTGGCAGCTATAACCAGTGTCTACCTCAGAGAAACCACTGAACCACTTACCGTGCTCAGTCCTGTATGCTGACACCGGAACATTGAAATCTACAAATGAGACCGACACTAAGATCCATTCCAGGTGTGTGCAGCAAATATAGGTCTTTATTTTAAGGACAATAACTGAGGTTGTAGTTTCAAGAAAGCATTTTCTTAAATTCATGCTGTTCCCTTAGTTTTTCTCATCTACTGATCCACATTTGTACCAGGATGGTGCGAGAGATCTGCACAGTACTTTACAAACCCAGACAAAAAATAGCATTCATTTAAAAAATGCACATCGGCTGCTCTTTCACGCCGTAGTTTTAAAGATCCCGAGTCGCGAAATATTGGGAGATGTAGGTGCTTTTATCCACTGTCATAGTTTGTGTTGAGGATGACTCTTAGCTACATGCATATAAAATTTTAGTTTATGTGTTTGATATCATTTTGTGTTTGTTAATGGTAATTAGCTGTAGTGTCCATCTTGAATTGAATTGACTCTTAAAGTGATGGACAAGTACTTTCTACAGGTTCATTAAATTCCATCTACTGCTTCATCGGAGGTTTTGCAAACAGAAAAACAAGTTTGACTGCAACTATTGATGCAAAAGTTTCAGGCAACTATTTAGTGTAATGAAATCACAGAGGACAAAAAAAAATGTGTGGGAAAAGAAAACCCTTTTTTGTTTGTTTTTGGCACCCTGAAAATTGCAAACAAGGCTCCTGATGCATTTTCCATAATTATTGTTTAACATTTGCTGTAGACATGTCTGCTGTACAGAGGACAAAATGGAAAATAAAGCCGCAGCCATCAGCACACGCTTGCTAATAATCCTCTGGACAATTAGTCACTTGTGATATAATTTGGATATTGCTCCATTTTTGTTTTAAGCGGGTGTCAGAGTAAAATTCCTCATAATATCTGGTCTGTCTCAATCAACCTTTTTTTTTTTCATTGTTTTTTTCCACTTAATATAGGGAAGCTAAAAAAAATTGACTGAAAACATTTTAAATTGAAGGTCCAGAATATTTCAAAGGAACACAAATCACCTGGTGCCTTTCATCGGTTGTAGATTGACAACCAAAGGTTACTTTCTGAGAGATTTATTAAAATCTGTTCGGTGGTTTATGAGCTATTTTTCTAACAGGCCTACATCCAAAGTTTTAAGCAAAGATGTGCAATACTACAAGCCGAGTTTTTTTTTGTTGTTTTTTTTAAAGAAGCATGTGATCATTCTGCAGAGAAAACCTCCTCCCACCCAGCTGTACGTCGATTCGAACACACCTGTAAAAGTTGAGTTTTTTTATATAATAGTAAATAAGTTCTCACCTGCAAATATTTTGTAGTTTCTATTTTTATAAAATGTACACTGATTAGTTTTTTTTATCTTTCTTTTGTCAAGTTGATACTACTGAATGTAAACACAAATGTTCTGTTCGCTGTTTTTCTATTCTGTAAATGTCCAAAGTTGTCAAACAGGAGAGATGTAACATTGATTTGATGGATGTGTAGTGTAACCTGTAATCATTTTGCATCGATTATTCCTCATGGTTTCATTCAGACACGCCTGTTAAAGAGCTGCAATGTGACCAATGTTTGCTAATGACAGGACAGGATGTAACTTCAGTCTTTACAGGGTGTCTTATAACAACACTTTTGTACACGTACACTCTGAACACAGACGTGTTGGATCTACTGGATTGGAGAAAAAAAAGTCAACTTTTCCCACTCGACTGAGTTGAATAATTGTAAAGTAACTTTCATGTGTTCCTCACGGTAAATCCAACAATCTGTTTTTGTAGAACGTGGATGAAAGCAAATATCACATTTACGCGTTTGTGCTTATTGAGCGTTCAGTGTTACAGCGCCCAAGTTTTCTTTGTTCTGTTGCTGATTAATGTTGAACTGGAGGAGAAACACTCAGGCCTGTCTGTTATGTTTAATGTGACTGCAGCAGTTTAAACTTTATTGCTTTATGTTTTGATGAAAGTGATGCGTGTATCATTAAGATGTTGTTGCAAAATATTTAGGGTTTTTTTGTGTTTTGAAAAGAACTAAAAGGGATATTTTATATTTGACACTGTTGCTGTCTGGTTGTAGGATGTTGTTGAACGTTTTGAGTTTGAGAAAAGGCAAGCTGACAAAATGTCTTAAAGTTTTTATAATTTTTTATACGTGTAAACTTTCTATCGACCAATGTCTGTTTTCATCCTCTTTAACCACTGTTGGCCAATACATTTGTTTTGTGTGTTTAATAAAAGTTTTTTTTAAAAATCTGCCTGTGCAAATTCTCAGTTGGATCATCGCAACAGCAAATCAGAGGCAACCGGACTTAGATCACTTCTTGTTTGAAAACGTTTTGACACCTATCTAGGAGTCTTTGTCAATTCTGGTAGCTCGCACTTTTTAAATCATGTAGCAGAGTAATTTATATCAGCACAATACAGTCAATTAGAAGGTCCATGTGTTGCATATTTAATGAGTAGAAGGGTTCGGATTTAATGATTATCAAATCACCAAGTTTGTTTTTAATAATCTGTATTCAGTGTTGGATAACCCAGTCCAGGTTTGATCAGTCAGTAAATATTGCAGTTATAAAGAAGATTAAAAGTGGGTCAGATTTTTTTAAAAGCTCTGAAAATGCAATTTGTTCTATTTAAATACCTCAACCCGATTTTACCCTCGTTTCAGCGCATCTGGTTTTATTGTGATGAAAGTTCAAGCCAGGACCCCGGAGTCATTTTCCTCCTGGACGTAAAATGGATTTACCAAATGAAGAATACAGCGTCAAATACTTTTGTTTTAAAGACTATTTTCGCATGACTGTCGTTTTTAATCACTCTAATTAAAACACTATTTTAAATAGTGCGGAAGAGTCGCTTGAAGATATGAAAAAAGCAGAAAGGACCATTTTTATCGTTTTCTGAAGTCTGCGCAAGTCTTCACTGCGCAGACTCGCGCGTTCGCTCAAGCCCCGCCCCTTTCAGGAAGTACCCGCGTAAACTGCAGCGCTTTCACTTCTGACTTGGAATTAAAATAATGTGAACTGTTAAAAACACAGAGATTTACTCACCTTTTGGTATCAGGGTAAGAATTAAAGACTGCTCTTACGTATATACTAATATATGTACGCATAATAGACTCGTAGAATGTTCTAAACAACTAAAATACAGCAGGTCAACGTAGGCCAGGCGTAATATCTCTGTAGTTAACTTCTCTCTTCAGTTGTTTTATGTTTAGTTTGAGTAAGTGGAGCCAAGAATGGAAGACACGGAGCAAACCCGGCTTGAGGAGTTGCTGACGTGCCCTGTGTGCCACGACATTTATACTGATCCTCAGCAGCTGCCCTGTGGACACTGCCTGTGTATGGACTGTCTGAGAAACCTGAGGGATCACTCCTCTGAGGCACCTTTTCGCTGTCCAGACTGCAGGGCAGATTTTGAACAGATTGTGTTGGAACAGAAGAGCTACGCATTGGCCAACATCGCAGAGGACTTCAGGTTGAACAAAAGAAGAAGGGTACAAGATGAAGCAACTTTTAGGGCTTTACATTATATATGGTGTAAATATAAATACATTTCTCCTATGTGGTCTGTTTCTACTCAAACATATTTTTCCTCCACCTCACATCTGATTTGTCCTTGTAGGAAAAGGAGGCGAAACGTGTATACTGTGACTGCTGCCCCGTGAAGAAGACTCCGGCTGTTAAAACGTGTCTGAAGTGTGAGCTGTCGCTTTGCAACAAGCATCTTAAGGACCACCTCGAGCTGCGGGCGTTCACTGGACACCCCCTGGTTCAACCTCTGAGCGACCTCCCGGAGAGGAAATGCCCGCAGCACAAAGACGAGGTTCTGCGGTACTACTGCAGCTCATCCAGACGCTACATCTGCAACATCTGCAACCTGGAAAGCAAGCAACTGAGCGTGGCCTCAGAGGCCTCCGTTGTCCTGCGGCGACAGCTGACTGTGAGTGAATTCGTGCTCTCTGACACAGGAAAGAAATATGAAAATTTATTCATATTTGTCTGTTAACAGGAGTACATGGACCAGCACTTCAAAATCCTCAGGGAGCAAATTATAGATTCTGCCAACACTGTGAACAATCAGCATAATGTGAGTTTTGGTTCCTAAATTCTCATTGGGATTTTAAACTTGCCGTTTGCATTTCGACACAAGTGTCAGTTTTAACATCTGTTTTCTTAAACACAGAGAGAGCGACCCGCTGACTCTAAACTCAACGGTGTCACCATGGTTCTTCTACTTCTTTGGTTCATAGTTCTTTATTATGGTAAGAAAAACAACAAGCAGTCTCAAATTTCTGTGTTTTTACTCGCGTTCCACTCATTGATGACTCCTGTTTGTTTTTAACTAGCTTATAACTACTCTGTGGAAAACCAAACGTTGTTGGAGGCGTTGGAGAAGCAGCAGAGCCACGTGCATCACACCGAAGGTGACATGGCTGTCCATGTCAGAAATATACATCTGTCACTGAGCTAATTTAGGATCACTGAAGTAAACAGAAGGCATATAGAGTGTATAAATGTAAATGTAAAGAAGTGGTTAAACATTTGGACCACCCCATTATTTATAAAGACACTTTGTAATCTCAGTGGACAATGGGAGACTCATTCTTTAGGTCAGAGGGCTTCAACTCTGGTTCTCAGGACCTACTGCTGTGTGTGTTTTCCATGGTGGTCACTTCATTTGTGACACGAGTTCAGCAGTCTGATGGCTTGTGGGATGAAACTGTTGCAGAAGCCGTCAGACTTTTTCTGACAAATCTTCCACGACAGTTTAGACTCCCCCCAGGTGGATCCTGTTTACCTAACGATGCAGCTTCTAAAGGGAATGGCTGGGGCTTCAAATGAAGGGTGTGAATACATATGCACACACCACTGTTGAGATTTATGTATTTTTACAGTTCTGTCAGGATTTAGATTTTTACAATTATCTTTAAGCACTTTTTTTTTTCTCAACACTATTATTATGGAGTATTTCTTGTTGGTTAATTACTTTGATTTAAGTAAAATATCCATTTAAAACTCAAAATATATAATACAAGTCACATTTTTTTGTCACAATACTTCAACATTCCAGTTTTTTGAGATAAACTCCAAAGCTCAAAAGAACACGATTATGGTTTCCTTCGAATTTCTGTGTGAAAAACATTCTCTGTCTGTCAGGAATCGTCACGTTGGACATGGACTCTTCCAGTCGTCTCCTTGGCGTTTCTGCCGACATCCAAACAGCAGAGAGAGTGAAATCCCCGCTGGATTATCCCTACAGTGACAGTCGCTTCGATGAAGCCCCCCAGGTCCTCTCCACCCCGTGCTTCTCCTCTGGTACTCACATCTGGGAGGTGGAGGCTGAGGGCTGCTGGGACATCGCCGTGTCCTACAAGAGCATCCAGCGAAAGAGCAAAGACAGCAGCGCCTTCGGACACAACGCCGAGTCCTGGAGCCTTACGCACAGTGGAGAGGGCAAGCTGTTCGCGTATCACAACAAACAAAAGACCACGCTGTCAGGCGTGCTGCAGAGCAGACGGATAGCTGTGGAGGTTAACGTTGAGGAGGGCAGCATCACTTTCAGCTCAGCGGATCACATGAAAACACTTCTGCACAGGTTCAAGGCAGAACTGACAGAGCCGGTGTGTTTGGGTTTAGGTCTTCATCACGTGAATCCTCCCAGCAGAGTCTCTATTGTGAAAGCTTCATGATAATCCTGCAGTTTTCAGCCAAGACTGGAAACAAACTATCTTAAACACAACTCAGTAATAAAATTTATATAGAAACCTTTTTTTGTATGTAAAGCACGTTATTAACCTTGCTTGGTGGGCAAGCTTAATTTCATCCAAAGTGTTTTTACATTAAAAAAAAATAGTGAAACCTTTTAATGAAAACTAATGTGAAAACATTTGGACTTCACATAAATTTGGTCCGTTTTTATTAAAGCTGCTCCTTCATTTTCATTACTTTATTCTTTGAAGAGTGTTTAATTAAGATCCAGTGATGGCTTCACAAGTTGTTTTACAGGCTTATTAATTTAAGACCCTTTATTTAGAATAACTTCCAACTTTTTATTGTTAAATGTTAAGCATCTCATACAATCCAAATAGTCATGAGAATATATTGTTGCATTCATTGATTCACAGAGTGGGAAGATTGTGCCTGATTCAAGAAGTTTAAAATTTTTAAACGTTTCGACCCATTTATGGTTCATTTAAATTGTCTAAATGACTAAAGATACATCTGTCCACAAATAAAATTGCTTTTGTAAAATATTTGCCAGCTGTTCCACCAATATTTGGCATTTTTGCATCAAAGTCGGTTTTCATCAGAAATATAAAAGAGCAACATTGCATCTTACTTTTTACAATAATTCTGGACATTTGTTATTTTTACAAAAATAATCAATCCTACAGTTTTCACAGGAAGGATCATAAAAACAACCAGAAAAAAAGGAAAAGGTCAATATGTTTGTTTTTATTAAGAAAACATGAGAATCAAACTTTTTGTAACAATTGTCTAAAAAAAAAAGGATTTTACAAAAAATAATAATAAAGGCATTATTCAAATTTTAGAAACAAATCTTTAAAAATCACAAACTAAATCAAACAATAAAACTGCAAAAAAAAGTCTGTCTTCTTTCTTATTTACTGTAAAGAAATGTTTTTTGTTAAGAAACTTTTCCTAGCTGCCTTTAAATCTTTTTACTGACTAAAACTTGCTTACATACTTAAACGCAACATTTGGCAACAAACCACACTGAAGACAACATAAAAATGTCAACAATCCCAGAATGAAAACAACTGTCCCAAATTGTGGACATTTTTTTTAAAGAATTTACAATCTCTTCTGAAAAATACGTTAAATCTGCTATTCAAGTACAAAATAGTAAAAGGTATCAACATCAGCCATTGGTCATTTGTTCTTCAACTGATAAAATGGGGTGAAAGAATTTGTGGCATATTCTCTTTACTTCACTGTTCCCAGACTCTGGTTCTTGATGGAGCACCACGCCTTAAACACGTCTCTGTGAAACAGGAAAATGTCAGAAAACTGACTAAAACAGGAAAAAAAAAAGGGAAACATTTAAGCGTCGGACATCTACTTACTTGCAATGAGTGGCCACGCACTCATTACTGCAGTACTCTTTGTCCCAGTCTTCACTGTCCACTGCGGGATTGTTACAGCCAGCTCTCACACACAGGAGCCTCACCGTGGCAGCTTCGCCGGACGTGTTCACCTCCATCACGTCCTGAACAGAAGGAAAGATGATGATCCTCTAAAATCATGTAGCAATTATTGTGAGCGGAGATTTGTGAGCGATCACATCAAACTGAGTATTAAGTCAAATTTGGTCAAAAAGAACCTCAGCACATTTTAAGATCCCTGGCTTCTTTATAGTTTGATACCTAGATCATCCTGGTGTCATGAGCGGTTCCAGAGATTTGTCTTCCTAATCAGGATAACTCATTGCTATGTGGTCCAACTCCGTTTTTTAGGTTATTATAATGAGGATTTTTTTTCTTGTGTTATTAAAAAGAGAAAACCTTAAACAATATTTGGATCTTAAGATTTACGAGCTGAAAAGTAAAAAGCATTGCAGGATGAGAGGAATCATAACCGTATCACCACAGGGTTGCTGCCTTAGCCTTAAGGGCTTCACCCTGTACACCCATGACCGAGTCTCCGACAGTAGTCATAAAATATCCAGACGACATGACCATCCTGAGCCTCATCAAGGGAGGAGATGAGACAGCATACACCAAGAGAACCACCTCATCGACAGTGTAGGAAAGTCATTGCCTTTCCCGTCGCTACACCCCCTCTCTGATAGAAGTAAAGAAAGTGAACAATCAGAAGTTCCTGGGCCTTCACATAACCCATCAGATCTGAGCTGGTTGTTGAACACTGCAGTAATGGTAACAGGGCTGGTGGAGATGTCTCAACTGAGTGTGGTATGTCAACACAAGCAGACAGGAACACTCTCCAGGATCAAAACAGCTAGAAAAAAATCATCAGGACTGACCTTCCATCCACAGACTCAATATACACACAATGCTGTAAAAAACATCAAGGACACACTCCACCCTGCCCACCTTCTCTTTAAACACAAACAAAAGAAAAAGCTGAGCAGACAGCATCATCACACAGAACAGCAGATTTTATAACCCTGCCACAGTCAGACTGTTGGCAAACCTGAACTCTGTACAATGGACAATCTTTTACTTTCAAGTGCAATTTTCACTTTCCTAATAAATGCAGTGCTGCGAACTTGTTTCTAGTTTTGTTCTTGCTCAAAATTTAATTATGTTAGGTATTTTCTATAGCTTATTGTAGATGTATAGTTATAGTCTTTATAGCTTGCATAAAATGTATACTTTGTCTGACTGGTGAACTCTGCAGAAGAACTGTTATGTACCTGAACCTTGTGTGAAAGTACAAAAGGCAAATAAAAGCTCTGAATCAGAAATGTTTACCTCATCTGAGTCCAGCACTTCTGTGACATCATCATCGTTGCCTGGAGCGCCGGAAGTTGCGGCAGAATTTCTGACGTGTATCGACTGCACAGACGAGGTTACAGCTTTTGCATTGGGTAAGATAATCTGTGCAGACTCTTTGTCCTGAATGGATGCAGGAACTATTTTTATTTGGAGTGGAGGTGGGGGCGTTGCTGTGATGGGCACGGCGTGGCCTGGGACGGCGGCCCCCTCTCGGGGTTTGGCTTGTAAGGGAGGAGGAGCTGGTGCCATCTGCTGGAGCCGCGGAGGAGGCGGCGCATTCTGCATCTGTTGCAGCGGAGGTGGCTGACGGGAGGCGCTGGAGACCAGGAGGGTCGGCTGTGATGCATGAACCCCTCCAGGCAGCAACGTGACCACCTGCCCCCCTGCCTGCAGTATGTGCTTTGGGATGAGGATCTTGGTGATGGTCTGTGTCGGAGATGCTGCGGGAGCTTTGTTTGCTCCGGTCCGGGAACGAGTCGTCACCTCTGGGACATCCAGGATGATATTAGAGGCACAAATATTAGTGATGGTGTTCTGTTCTACACCGCTGCTAGCCAGAGGCAGAAGGATGGCCTGGTGGTCAGAGGAGGGATGGGCTGCAGAGGTCAGATCGATAACAGGTGGAGGTGAGGGAGGAGCAGCCTCTACCTCAATAACATCAGGCTGGGAAAAAGCACAAATAAATAGAAATATGAGTGAATAAAGATTCAAATTAAAGGATAGTGTTCCTTGTAGGAATGCAAATCAAAACTTTTCATGACTGAGTTTTAGACTAATATCAGTCTTAGCCATATTGGTCAAACGATTAAAAAAGAAAAATCATTGTGCTGGTCATCTTCAATTGGATTGACTCCAAAAGTTAATCAGTTTTAGATGTACATCCAATGACTATTTCTTGCATGTTTTCATAAAATCCATCCAGTGCTTTATGAGATATTTTGTTAACAGACAGACAGACACGTGGACATACACAAACGAGTAAAACCCTTATTGTCCTTATTTTCTTAAAACACAACATGAGGTTACCTGTGACAGCTGGCTGGCTTTGTACGCTGCCAGTGCCTGTAAATACTCCTTTTTGGCTGCTTCTGTTTTCCTCTTGTACACCTACAGGAAACAAGACAAAAACCTCTGTTAAGAGAAATAATGTTTCTGAATCCTTCACCTCATTCCTTTTTGTGTCTATGAAGATACTGAACCTGTTTCTGATCCTCCGCCAAGCTGTCCCACATGGATGCTACAATCTTTGACACCTCCCCAAATGAGGCGTTGGGGTTTTGGCCTTTAATGGCCACCTGGGTGTCTCTGAAGAACAGTGCGTAGGCCGAAACTGGTTTCTGGGGCTCGTTGGGATCCTTCTTCTTCCTTCCTTTCTTCCCACCCACCGCCTCGGCTGCAGACATCAGTGCCGCAGGCTTCCCCCCACCCCTCCTGGCTGTAGCCAGGGAAGACGAGGGAGCTGGAAGGGAGGACATGTGGGAGAAGATGGAGGAAGAGAGAGACATGGTGGAGTCATCCAGCACACTCCTCTGTGTAGGGAAATAAAGTGAAAACAAATTGGAGAGTTTTTAGTATGGAAAGGAGTTAAAAAAATAAATCATCAGTGTTCACATCCAGACATTCAGCTTCAGGCTTGTAGACAAGCAGGACAATGATGGATGTTTTGTTTGTGAGTTTTTCCTCACCTTAAAATCCTCCATGTCCTCATCCTGCAGTGAACCAGCAGGAGACGGTGTTGCAGATAGCGGCTGCTCAGGTGCCCCAGAGTTTCCAGCACCGAGACCCAGAGCCAGTTCTGACGGGTTAATCGTGGTGAGCTGGCCGCTGCCCAAAAGGCCTTGACCCATGTCACAGAGCTGGACATCAATGGTCATCGGGGATGAACTGTTGAAATGTGAAACACTGGAGTTTCCCAATTCCTGTAGAAAAGTCAGTTTATGAAATACTTAAAAAAACTTTTAAAAATTAATTGGTAAACAATACATACCAATCACACAGTGTCTCAATAATTTAAGTCTTAAAATGTTTTAATTTTACTTGGGAGGGAGTACAATACTTTATCCCTCAGATCCACAATGCTGGATATGACATTTTACAGAGCTGATGAAAGGGAATAAAAATGAACTGGTTGGTATTTCTTACAGAAATACAAATGAAGTTTGGATTCATTGTATTATAGAACAATTGTTTAACACAGATAAAAATAGTTACCCTTAATAATAAAAAAAAAACTAGAAGAGCACAATAGCAAACTTGGCAAAAAACAAAGTGGTGTCAGTCAATAAATATATACATATACATGTATGGATACTATCTAAAGGAACATTTTTGCAGTAAAGTGCTACATAGTAACTAATTAACGGAAAATAAAAGAAACCTCACTTTAAATTTGAAACACACCCTGCAAAAAAGAACCCTCAGATGGTTAATGTTTTGGAATCATTACATAGTGTAATGAATTAAATTCTTATGTAAGCAATAAACGTTGAGCTATTGAACTTTTATCTATCATGTGCAACATAAAATGGAAAAAACATCATTTGAATCATGCTTATGCTTTCAATCCACGCCTTAATCTATGCTTTAATTTTATGTTTAACTCTGCTTTTCCCAAATTGCACTGATGTTCGTGATCTTGTGTAACTGATGTTGTGTGTGTTACAGGTCTCTCTTGTAAATGAGACTACATGTCTCAATGAGATTACCTGTATAAATAAAAATAAAAAAAGTTTATAAAACTGCTTTCTCGGTCAATTCATTGACAGTGCTCAACTTTTATGTACAATTAATTTATAACATAAACCTGAACAATGTATTTTTATAAGTTCTTACCTTTTTCGTGTTAATATTTTCATCTGTGATGAAATCTAACTCGTTTTCAGATAAATCTTTTTTTTTTTGGGGGGGGCACAGGTACTCACCAGTGCAGAAGAGCTCAGCAGAGGACCCGCTCCTCCAGTTGGGCCCAGTGTCCCCAGATTTAGCTGCTCCAGACCCTGAGAACCCGAGTTCACAAAGGTGGAGGCAAAGGAAGGGTCATTGGTCTCCACCACCAGGTTGCTCACGAGGCTTCGGGAGCCTGAAGGTCCACTGGTACCATCTGATCCATCTGGCAGCTCGAAGTGAGACACTGCATCGCTAATGACCAGAGTTGGGTCTGGATCAAGAGAGATTGGGGGGATTTCAAAAACCTCATCCCCGAGACTAGGAGTGTGGAATGTCTGCTGTATGTGGCAAACGCAGAAATAGCTTCATGAGTTAAATGAACAAGGAGGAAATTTTGTTACAGTGAAAAAGCTGAACGATACTAACCTCTGCGGACAGAAAGTGATGCCCACCTCCACTGATGCTGAGATAACTATCACCGTCTTCTGAAAACTAAAACAGACCGTTAGTATTAACTTAATTAACGTACAGTAAACATTGTTTAGATTATTCAAATTGCACGTGGACGAAACTAACCTTGCTGTTTTCAGAGTATTCACCGTATGCCTGGGTATCCAAAAACTCAGAGTCTACATTTGGAGTACAGCCATCCGACAGACCAGAATAAAAGTTAAGATCCATTATTTGCTCACTTCAAATAAACTACCTCACTTTTCATTCTTGGTTAAAACGGAGAAGTCATCCAAATCCCCATGTCACAATCATTAGCAGCTAGCCGCTAACTAGCTAAACACCGATACCCTGCATGTTACTAAAAAACAGACCAAACTGTTTTAGGGATTAAACCCAAGCAAGAACTTTTAAATTGGACAGCGTAAAGCCAATAACAGGTCAATAATGTCAATTTTCTCCACAAATTAGTCTATTTACATGCTGAAGTTATCTCGAGGCCACAAACACATTCAAAGGGTGTAGAAGCGCTACTGCCTCCTACAGGACGGCAGCAAGAAGTTCATGCTGCATTCACGTATTATTGGAAAAAAATAATTAAACAAACCGCTGCACAAAAATAAATCGTTAATTTGGTTCCCTGAAAGTCATCAAAAAGTCAAATACAATACTGGTCATATAACAAGTTAGGATCCATTAGGTTTTATCTTATAATGATGAATCCTCTGCATTTACTGTCAAAATGACATTTGTCCAATTTCTTTAAATGTCACATACTGTTCAACGACACAAAATACAAATTTGAAGACTCTCCATTTTTTTATTCCGTGTTTTTAGGAACAGACTAAAATTCAGATTAAACACAGTTTATATTCTTAAACTCCACATTTAAATGTAGCCAGTTTAAATTATGCACGTGACGTCTTTGTTTTTCACAGCTGGTATCAACATATTGAGCAAACCAACGTCAAATAAAGTAGAATCTGCAAAAAAATACATATTTTTTAGAAAAAATATTGTAGTTTATGAAAAAAAAAACAGTAAAGCATTAATTTATTTTCTTCTTTCTGTAATAATACTGATCTATAAACTAAAGTTTGCATTGGATTTTGGGTCCTAAATTAAAGCTACAAATTAATTTAATACCAAATTTCTGAAAAAAATAAAATTATCGACAGCCTTACAAATCTTGGAATACTGTGATGTTAATTTGTGAAAACACTGACTCACACATACAAAAACATCAGCCATAGCTTTATACCAAGACTCTTCATCAATTTCTTTATAACCGATTTGAATTTTCATGTTTTATTCTTTTTTCTCTTCAGATTTTCAGGTAGTATCTTTCAGGATTTGTAGAATCTTTTTATGTAAATCCTAATCCTGGGCCATTCATCACATACAGGTGTCTTCTTGACTATCTTTACTTGGTTGAATTGTTCTTTTAAAAAGGTAATCAACAACTTGCAAATACCTTTGTCCTCTTTATGCCAAAGAAGTGTAACTTGTGTTCCTGCCTTGAAGATTTAGACACTTAAAAACGTAAATAGTTAAGGGATTTCATGCATCCCATCTTCTTCTTAGGACACACTTTAAACAAAACAATCCTGCTTACCATCAGCCTGTACTGCCTTTTAAAAATCACAATGCACACATCAGTATTTTCACTGTAGATTGCTGTTATTCATATCACAGATACAGTCAGATCATAAAACAAGAATAGCAACTCATTGCTGTCAACTTTGCACCATAGTACACAACTGACGAGCTCTACTTTGTACAATAAATTCATCCTCCTAGCAGTTTCAGTAACTAATATGCCACTTTTCCCTCCTTCCCTCATTCCTCCCACAGAGTGAAAACACTAACAGTACATCCACACACGAGATCCCCTTCAGTTCAGACTCCTCTGGAGAGAAGACGACCAGAAGACAAAGGGGGTTGGTGGGATCTGGTTCTGCTCAGTACATGTGTCCAGTTTCATGAGGACCAGCTTTGAGGTTTATTTATTTTTTTTGGATAAGAAAAGTGTATCTGTACAGCAACGGTCCCCTTTTGGTCACGCTTGGGAATGTGATGGAAAATCACGGGTTTGAATGAAAGGAGGAGGAAAAAACAAGTCAACAAGGAAACAAAGCTCAGCTTTTTGACATTTCGTCAAGAGGTTCAAAGAGGAGGATTATGGCGATAAAACATAATTCTAACCAAAAAAAAAAAAGAACAAAAAGAATCTATGCTCCTTGCACTGAAAAATCCTAAATAAAATAAATGAATACATGTAGCAAAACAAACATCATTAATTCATATAGTTACATAATAGTAGAAAATTAACATGATTTGCTTTTGAAAAGGGGCTGAGTCAGATGAGTTTGAAGAGTGTGATTCAATCAGTCCTCAGAGCTCGACGAAGAATCAGAGTCCTTCTGTGCTATGATGACATCGTCCAATAGTGCTTCTTGATCTGAGCTGTCATAGTCGCCTTGGGAAAGGCTGTCGCCCCCCTCCATTTTAACATCAAAGTCCGGACTGGTGAGGAAGTGATGGGATGTCTCCAGGTCCTCTTCGTCCATCATGTAGGCTCCGTCTGACACCAGAGTCTCCTCTTCAGCTCCATCCAGGGTGGGATCTTCAGGGGCGGGCTCTGGAGTGTGGTAGTGATGATGATGGTGGTGGTGATGGTGATGATGCCGCCTACGGCTTTTCTTAGGAATCTCCGAGTGCTCTGTCAGCAGCCGGTGGAAGAGAGATTCAGGCAACAAACCCTAAAAAGAAAA
This sequence comes from Millerichthys robustus, assembly GCA_034783495.1. Taxonomy (NCBI): domain Eukaryota; kingdom Metazoa; phylum Chordata; class Actinopteri; order Cyprinodontiformes; family Rivulidae; genus Millerichthys; species Millerichthys robustus. The sequence continues at coordinate 14,832,119 of JAVKLF010000064.1, read as the reverse complement.
AGAAAAAAAAAGAAAAAGAAAATGAGTCAACAATGCTCAAAAATGTGATAAATTGGGAATATATCACGACGACAAAAGACTGGTTTACACATTTTGCTACACAACAAATGTGAATGTAGAGTTTAAAAAAAAAAAAAAGTATCTTTCTTACAGAATTTCGAACCGTTTCAGACCACTCGGGTGCTACGGCAATGTCAGGATTCTCCTCCAGATACTCCCTCAGCTCCTGTAGCATCGGACAGAAAGCAGCTCCAACCTAATGAGAGATTTAAACATTAGTGGGCAGAAAATAACACAGCGATCATTTCGAAACTTACAGACGTACGCAACATTAGCTCACCTTCTTTCCTGTCCTCATGTTAATAAGTTTGATCTTCTCAGTACCTGTGAGGGCTTTATCTGCCCTCCTCCTCCTCTTCCTCTTGCTCCTGTTCACCAGCAGCTTAAAAAGTTACAAATAAAAAGATATGGTATAGACAACAATGAAACATTGTCCTGTAATCATTTAAATATAAACTTAGAACCAGGGTTAGTACTTGTTTATTCTATGAAGTTTACCTCCAGCATGTCTCCCTCCACTTCATAATCTGGATTCTCTTTCAGCCACGTGGGAGGGTCTCTTCGTCGAGGGGTACGCTCCAGTCCATCAAATCCATCTAGGTCTGACAGCTAAAAAAACAAAGAGTAATTATTTAATTCAGTTTTTTGTTGTTGTTTTTTGTAATCATAAAACTGTGTTGTAGAGGAGTGCAACTAAAACCACATGTACCTCTTGGTCCTTCCGCTTCTTCCGACCACTGCTCTCGCCCCCTGAGCCATTGGGCATCAGGGCCTGCTTAGAGAAAGTCAGCTTCAAGCCCTCCTCCTGATTGGACGACAGAGAGAGAGACATTTGTTCTTTTTTCCTCTAACCAGCTGATCAGAAGCCAAAACAACATATCACTTTTTTTGGTTTCATAATATTACTGCAGTGGTTCAGAGATGATCTGTGTGAAAAAGTTCTGACTTAGTCAAAGTTTTTTTTTATTGATAAATGGTCTAAAAACACTAATTAGACCAGTTCAGTTGCTGTTAGATGAATTGAAAACAGCGCACGTCTTATAAAATACCAACAATCATGACATAAAAAGCTTGCAGATACAACAAGCAGACTTATTTTATTAGACAATAAATGAAGTTTAGTTTTGTTTGCCTTTTTCACTAAAACTTCTACTGTATTCTCACCTTGAGGAGTTTAACAGTGAATTCTCCATTTTCCCCTTCTGCCCCAAGGCCAAGAGGTGTGCTGCTGGGTTTACGTATCACCCTTGTGTATGCCATCTCATCTGCCCCCAGCTCTGAGTTTGCACTTAGCTGAGCTTCAGGCACGTAACGCCGTCCTGAGGGCCACTGACCAGTAATTACAAGAGTACATAAACTGTCCAGGCGGTTAATCAGCACACGGTCCTGAGATAGCAAAAAACAACAACATTTGAGCAAGCATTCATCATAAAATAAAAGGCACAAATAAAACATTTTTCAAACATCATCATAGTTATAAATTCTTTTCATTACCTTTGGCCAGTCAACTCGGATGGGATCAGGAGGAGGAATGCTATCCTGAGACAGAGTCATGGAGAGGAGACTATTATCTTCATCCACACCGCCCATCTTCATGGCTCCTGACAGAAGAAAAAGTAGAAATTAAATTTTTTTGTTGTTGTTGTAGGATTACCGTACATTTTTTTCCTGTTTGTCAATGAACCTACCTCCTTCCCCCTCTTCATCACTGTCTCCACTATCATCACTGCTACCTGATCGCTCTGAGGACGAAGATCCTGAATCAGAATCAGAATCTGAATCAGACCCTCCTTCACCTTTCCTCCCTCCTTCTATTTTGTCTCCTCTGTCTTTGCTTCTCTTAAAACTCCAGCTCTGACCCTGCACTTTGCCTCCTTGGTGACTTAATGGTGTGCTCTGCAGCTCAGCACTGATCTCATCCCTGAACAACTGAACACCCTCATCACTCTCCTCCTCTTTCATTCTGGGTAAATCCATCTCAGGTTTGGGCTGGCTGAAAGTCATGATGGATGGGGGCGGTGGCGGCGGCGGCGGTGGGAGAGCCTGCTGACTCTGGATGAACTGTTCCCGGGCCGTGCTGAAAGTGAACTGCGGATCTGAGTAGATGGAGAGCTCGGTGCGGCTGACACCGTGCAGCGAAGCTCCGAGCATTAGCTGATGATCGTGCTCTGGTAACCTCCACCAAGCAGGCAGCTCAGAGCTGCGTGGGGCCAGAGGCAGGTGCTCCTCCAGGGAGGGGTTGGGGAGGACTCGCTCACGAAGGCGGCGCAAGAGGCTGATTCGGTAAAGAGTACGTGAAGCACGTTCCTCGGTGATGGGAGCCACAGTTTGGGAAAGCTCTGATGGATCTGAATATGTTGAGAACAAAGTAAAACATTTTAAGTCACAACAAAAAAAAAAAAACTAGTTGACAACATATGAAGTAAAAAACATCCACAAAAATAGGAATTTATTTCTGAAGCTGATGGAAAACGCTAGAACACATTTTGGATAAACGTTGAATAATTACCTTCACCACGACCAGTGCGGAGGTGGCACACCCTTCGGCACATGGCAACAAAGGAGCGGAAGTATCGACTGAGACTCTCATCCGTTTTCTTATCCAGACGAGCAAAGGTACGGAAACGAGCCCAGTCAAACTCAAGATCTGGTCCCTCTTGAAAACCTGGCTCCTTTTTTATCTTCTCCACTCCAAATGTTGATACCACACGGTAGAAATCGCACTCTTCTCTCCGGGTCCACCTGGAAGCAAAAGCATCACAATACATATCAGGACTGCGCTAAAATGTTACTTTTTAAAGGAACTTTGAGTAAAAATTTGATATGACCAAACGACAAAAAAATACAACACACAACAACGTGGTTTACCTCTGCTGTCGCTCCTGCCGTGCAATTTCCTTCAGTTTGCTGGCCTGTTCGCACCGCCTGCGTCTGCGGTCACCTTTGGCCTCGGCTTCAATCTTTAGCTGTTCCTGCCTGTAGCTGCGCTGGTAAGCAGTGATCAGCCGCCGCAATCGTGCCGTTAGGGATGAGCTTGAAGGCCAGTCACACGCTCCACTTTGACTGGTCACGTTTTCTGCAACCAAGACTGCCACCTTGTCTTCCACAGAAACCTCATCATCTACGTTCATTGGATCAGACTGCAGAGAAAAGCAAATTTAAGATTTTGGAGTATCACACAGATTCAAAACATTCAGCATATATGCAAATCAATTAATTTTGACGAATCAAACATGCATTTTTGGACTCGTACCTCCTCTAAAAGATCTTTGGTGTGTCTCGATGCTGGCTTGAACTCTGGATCTTCTGAATATTTATCATAATCAACACTGAACAGAAAAAATACCATACAGTCAAAGAAGAGAATCATACCCATTAAAGGGACATCCTTGCCCAACAGGATCAAGGTGATAATTTTAGGACATCTTAGGAAGATTAATTTAGTTAACTTTACACCCTAAAAGGACAAGTAATCTCCAAGTCATTTGAGTTAAAAATACAAAATAATGAGCTCATATACAATTATTTTTTAACACGGCAAAACGAGAAGTGTTTTATAACAATCACAGTACATGAAACAGCAGCTTGTCAGAAATCACAGCAAGTTTTTGTTGCAAGCAGAAAATGAGGCAATGTTAACAAGAAATGTACTTTATCCCCACTTCTGCCTTATTGCTTAACTGATTCCAAAAATATTATTAGATAATATTTGCCAGTTATACTCTGTGCCCAGAATATTTTATGAAACAAAGACCCCAACATTATCGCTTCATGCTGTAATAAAATCTCTTGTTACTATTATGTCAGGCTTAAATGGGTCACAAATAAGTCTGATTCTATTTCTAAAATAAATACCTATAAAACTAGATGACTCCGAAAATGCTGAATGTCACAAATCACACATTTGCAATTTCAACAAACAATCTCAAAATGATAAGAAATGTCATTACCGACTAGGATTAGCTCATTTCATGTTAACAAATTATAACAAAGGTTATAAAATACGTCTGTTAAAGTGGGTGAATCTATCACCATGCTCCTCCTTCAAAATTTTTGAAGTTATTGTTGCTACCACTCTGAAATAAATAAATAAGAACGTACTCATCTCCAAGCTCGGCATCACCGGTGTGCTGCTCAGCATCGATGGCCTTATCATCTGGTCGACCAACTTTATCCAGGAAGCAGAGGCAGGGATCAGCCCGCATGGTAGTGTACATCTCATAACCTGGTAACAGATTTTAAAGTCAATGCAGTTTAATAATCAAAAATAAATAAATAAATCAGATTGAAAAAACCAAAAACAAGGATGCAGAGGCCCAACAGAAGCCACAGAACACAAACTAAACATTAATGTACAGCATAAAAACCCTTGAAAATTTGTTGAAACATTAATAACAAGTAGAGGAAAAACCAGACCTACCGTGTTTGAAAACACCAGCAAGCAGCGAGCGGTCCGCATCAGACTCCCACCATGCTGAAGGCACTTCTTGCTGCTCCATCTCTGGCATCCAGATATCTACATCTCTGATAGAAAAATAAATGAAGATCTGGCTTCAACTGCATCAAAGTGAGCGGCAGTAACAGAGTCCAAGTATGTTTACACTCGACTAGAGGCACAATGATGAGCATCAGATACCTGATATTAGCTCCTTTTAGGACAGCATCTGCATGTTCACCAATAACTTCCTGTTTCAGGTAGTAGAGCATACGAACCCTCAGCAGAACCCTAAAAAAACAACGATTTTAGTTTTAGACGTCAGATAAAATTGATTTGATACATGCACCAAAATCAGATCAGATTTCACCAACTTGTTGCACTGGTGTTTAAGGTGCTTTCTGTAGCTGTCATCAAGCAGCAGAGTGTCCGGGTTGTACTTGCGTATCCATTCGACCTTCTGTACATCAAATGTACTCTGGGCCTTCACTCTCTTACCCTTCCTACCTCTTGGAACAGGGATTGAAAGACCTGGGCAGAAAAAAATACACATAAAATTAGATGTCGATTTAAATATGCTTTTGTGGCAACTATACCTTTTGCTGCACCTTTTTTTATTTAGAGAAAGTCTAGTTAATTTTTTTAATTATTAATGTATGCAGCTTCCTACCAGAGTGGTTTAGTAGTGTTTGAGGTTCACGTCCATTCTCTGGTGGTGTGATGAGCTCCCAGATGAAGCTCTTAATGTTCTCATCGCCACGATAATGTAGCAGACAAAAGACCAGGATGACGCGGCAAATGGTTTCCACATCACGTTCACTCAGACGCCTTTTACACCTGGCATGGGACAAGATATCCCTCCAGCGACCCCAGCTTTAAAAATATCAAACAGAGAAAAGAGTGTAAACAAACAAGTGACACTAAAAATATTATGTGAGCAAATGTTATTTTCATACCCATAAACAAGCAGGTGTTTCTCCACCCGGAAACAGTCGGTGCGGCCGTAACCCCCACCGCTGTGGCGATCAGAGCGTCGAGAGGAACGTGAGTGTCTAGAATTGGCAGGCGGATACTCGTCATCGCTGTCTATATCAGACAGGTCTCCACCCTCACCACGTAACGTAGAAAACTGCCGGGTTTGCTTGCGAATCCTGGGGGTGTCAATCACAAGAGTGTTCTGCAGGAAGAAGAACCAACCTTTATTTAGATATTCTATACAATAATTATGTACGTCTAATTATTACATTTATTTTAAAAATGAACTGAGCCTGCAGTGCGCTTTCTTAAAATTAAACTCTACAGTTTTACCTTCCGATTCATGGAATCCATGTCTATGTCGGCTTTTTTGGCCCACTTCTCCCAGAATTCAGGGTCATCGAGGGCGATGTCATTTCGGTTCTCTGAGGCCACAAAGCTGGCTTTGGAGAAAGTAGACCCCTTTCCTTCACTCTCAATAGTAATGGTGGTGGCTCTTCGCTGGAGGATCTGGTCAATATCTTCCTCACAGAAACGACTCCCTTCATCATTCTCATCCATGATGGCTGCGTAAGCTCCTTTCCTCAGCAGATCCTCAATCTCCTTCTTAGAAAACTGCTGAAGCTGTTTGATGTGAAAAGGAATTTACATTAGTGATGCAAACTGGATTAAACTAACTACTTATTATCCATAATAATGAAATGCAACGTCAAACGTAATCAAAATTGCAGTTTGAGCTAGGATACAATTTGTTTTTACCCCATTAACATTGTTGTCTTTGTTGCCGCTCATGCTTTGCAGCACAGCTCGATCCAGACCAAGCTTTAGACTTGCTTTGTCCAGCATCTCCCTTTCATAGGAATTCCTGGTGATGAGTCTGTAGACTTTCACAGCCTTGGACTGGCCAATACGATGACACCTTGCTTGAGCCTGGAATAAGAATGATATGAGAGTCAAAGCAGAACATGGAATTGTTCCTACAAAGGTTCCAGGTTATGAATGTAAAATTTAAAGAGGGTGTATCATGTTTTTAAATCCTTCCTTTTTATATTTAAATCATTCAGTTGTGGACTACATAAAGAGGAACTGTAACACTTTGGTTTGAATTCCTCCTTATTGTAGCTCCACAGGCTGCTCTTTCACTCCTGTTCTGACGTGTGTCTCAGAGCAACTCGTTTTCTGCGGTCGCTTAAAATGAAAATGAGGTACTGAGTTATATTTTTAACACTCCTAGAGACTCCAAGTACACAAAAAAATTTATTTAATGGCAAAAAAAAGTGGATTATAATAGGTGACTATAATAGAATATTGTACCTGCAAGTCATTTTGAGGGTTCCAGTCTGAGTCAAATATGACGCATGTGTCAGCAGCAGTCAGGTTGATGCCCAGACCACCAGCACGGGTACACAGCAGGAAGACAAAACGATCTGAGTCAGGCTTACAGAAGCGATCGATAGCAGCCTGTCTTAAGTTCCCACGCACTCTGCCGTCAATTCGTTCATAAAGGTATCTGTAACAACCAGAATCATATTTGAGAAGTCCACATAACAAGCTTTTCATATTACTTTAAGAAAGAGAAAGAGTGACTAATACCGCTTGTTGATGAGGTAGTCCTCCAAAATGTCTAAGCAGCGCACCATCTGAGAAAAGATGAGCACTTTGTGGCCTCCAGCCTTGAGACGAGGCAGCAACTTGTCAAGGAGCACCAGTTTCCCAGCTGACCGAATTAGAGCCTGCAAATGAAAGTCAGGGGCCAGGGGGTCGTAAACTTCTCGCAACTCTGCTACGATCTTCTCTTCTGCACCTGAACAGGACAGAGAGGCAAAATGTCACCAACATTGAAACAGCTGAAAATTCACAACTACTGTAGTTATGTAGACAAATACAAGAAGTGAAAAATGCCAGGCAGTACCATTTATGAGGTAGGGGTGGTTGCAACACTTGCGGAGCTCCATCATTGTGTTGAGCAGATTGGGGACATTACTATTGCTGTTGGCCCCTAAACTGAGGAAACTAAAGTTCCTCTCCAGAATGGCCCGGTAGTACTTCTTCTGGATATCAGTCAACTCAACCTAACAGGAAACAATCAGTCTTTTCATTTATTGGTTACAACAGAGAATTACACTAACCAGCCACTTTTGTAGGTACACCTGTCCAACTGCTCGTTAATGCAAATTTCTAATCGGCCAATCACATGGCAGCAACTCAATGCATTTAGACATGTAGACATGGTCAAAACAATCTGCTGCAGTTCAAACAGAGCATCAGAATGAGAAAGAAAGGTGATTTAAGTGACTTTTGACTTAAGACCGATTAAGGCAGTTTTAAAGGCAAATGGGGATCCAACCCGGTAATTGCAAGGTGTACCTAATAAAGTGGCCTGTGAGTGTATGTAACGATTTAAGATGAAGCTTAATGAGATAAGTCCTGCTATGAGCTCCTTGATGTATAGTGGTCACTCATTCTCAATGCATTTTCTCTCATGAAATCTGATATCCCTGTTATGTTTTATCACTATTAATTAAATCCATCATCCACTTAAATAGTTTAGGAACTATTCTGATGTACAGTTGTTTTAAGAAATAAAAGACTGACCTCAATAATGGTTTCCTGTTTAGGCGCCAAGTTCTTCTCCACATCCTCTTTAAGACGACGCAGCATCATAGGTTTCAAAATTGCTTGCAGTTTTTGCACCTAAAAACCCCCAAAACAAATCACGGCTCAGTTAAAGCAGTGCATTACCTTTTCAGCAATAGGGTATATGCCACGAGAGGTGGTGACGTATTTCCGTTTGAATTTATTCCACATAGGTTGGTTTCCTGGTCCTGCTTGCTCCTATTGTTCTTGGCCGAAGCTGCACTTGTGAGAATGAAGAAGTCACAGAAAGTGACATATCTCCG
>JAVKLF010000064.1:14772745-14823649 GCA_034783495.1 Millerichthys robustus | reverse complement strand
TGCACCGGAAGCAGGCTATGTGGAATAAAAATGCGGAAGTGCTAAAACGGAAGTCCGTGGCATATACCCTATTGCTTTGAAGAAGAACAACCATGTAGATTTGAGAAAGGCACAATAGGTATTTATGCATTTGAGTGTTAATGTATAAGCAGGTATTTCACACCTGCTCTTCAGTTTTGAGGTCTCCAAAATCTCTAAGAAATTCAATTTCAGAAGGGAACTGAGCAGGCTCCAGAAAATGAAGTAGACTGAAAAGTTCCTCCACAGTGTTCTGAAGAGGAGTGCCGGTCAACAGCACTTTGTGTTCCTGCAGGAAACCATAGAACAAAAGTTAAAAGACAGGCATAGCAACACTTGATTGGTTTAAATTGGCAGCATAACATCTAGTTTCTCACCAAATCAAGCATCTTCAAACTGTCCAACAGCTTGCAGTTTCGATTTTTAAGGCGGTGAGCTTCATCAATGATCACACAACGCCAGGAGATCTCCCTCAGTTCCGGGCAATCGGACAGAATCATCTCAAATGTTGTGATGAGAGCATCAAATTTGTAAGCACCTGGGATCAAATGTCCCTGTGAACACAATTTAATTTCACAATTAGTTAGGATTCAGGCACAGTTTGGAGTTCAGTGTCTTGCGCAGGCATTTTGAAACAGTTATAAACTATAGCAAACTATACTATAACAGATAAGTCCACCTTGTCATCTTTGCAGTACATCTCATACTGCTGGATCATCTGTCGGCTGGCAAGGCTGCCATGGTAGACAATGGCATTCATGTCAGTCCAAGTGGCAAACTCCCTCTCCCAGTTGGTGATGGTAGAGAGCGGAGCAATAATGAGGAAGGGGCCTTGGATACCAGTAGCATATATCTCTGAGAGCAGAGTGATGGACTGGATGGTTTTCCCCAGACCCATCTCATCGGCCAAAATACAGTTCTGTCTGAAAGACAAATAAAAAAACAAACAAAAAAAAAACTTGGAGCATAAATACTGAGAGGTTCGAGAGAGGCACAAGGAGTTTCACTAACTTTTATATCAAATGGGTTTCATTATGCGGCTACCTCACGTTTTACTCCGATTTTTAAAAAATATACATTATCATACTTAACAATTCCAGCATTTATACTCGTACTTAGATTTAAGTTTGAAAGCTTCACACTGTAACGCTAGCTGCATTTCATAATGTATTTTGCCACCAATTACCAAAGATTGAAATAAACACATTTGTGAGTGGGATAAATACCTGTTGTACCAGTTGAAGAGAAGCCAATTGACTCCTTCCAGCTGATATTCTCGAAGTATGTTGCCATTTTTGTACTCTCGAGTCTCCTCTAACTTCTTCCATGAACCGGCAGGAGGTCGTGCCTGAGGAGAGAGAAGTAAAACACTATGTAATAAAACAGGAGGGAACAAATCACGAGGCTCCAATTACAAGTAACAATGTTATCCATATCTTTCAAGTTGAATGCAACAGAAAATTGTACAAAAATTCCCGTCAATAAAATTTTAGGAAAACTGAAGTTTGTTGGTGATATGAGAAAGTGATTTTTTTTTTATCTATACTACAATCTAATAAAGCTTTTTTTCCTCCGAGGTTCAATATCTGCTCAATGGCAGCTTTCTGATTCTATTTAAGTGTTGGGGGTTTTACAACACTTTTAAAACAATGACATGTGATAAGAGTTTTTTAAATCTGTGATAGCCTTCAATAGTTTAGACTTTGTTCACTTTTAAGTTTGTTGCTCATGGCTTCAATCAGCACTGCAGTGACAGAGGGCCAAAGAGTGATATCTGTTGTACAAGTCTGAACAGTACGAGTGAAATATGGGATCAGTTTTTTATGAGAACAGAAAAATGATAACTGAGCGCATTATTATTAATATTGTACTCATTAGAATGCTATAGTTGCAAGAAGCAATAGAATTAATTAACGTCACATTTCCATGTGTTCAGGCTTGCTGAACAGGCAATGTGACAAAGAGCTATTATTGAGTTAAGTCATGACGTAAGAAAAGAATTACATTTGATATGAATGCAATGCATACTGAAACAGACATTGTAGTAAAACTATTTCAGAAACATCTTTGAGATCCGAGTGTCAATTCCAAGATGCCTTTTTTGTTTAAACAAATACTTTTTGAAGTGGACTTCAGCCCTAAATGCTGCTACGTACAAGACATCTGTTCTTGCTGACATGGTTGTGAGACATGGACATGTACGCTCAAACGGAAGCTGTAGGGAGAACCTCCTCCCACTGTAGCACACACCATGTGCAAACAGAAACAACAGAGTTGGTAAAGTGAATGTTGATTTTATGCCATTTCTCTTTTTTTACTTTTACTTTCAGAGACAGAAAAGTCTATAAATTGGAATTTTCAGCATAACCCTCATAATGTGAAGTTTCAGATCTAAAATGTGATTACAGTGATAAAACCTCTAAAGCTTGATATTGAAAGGATGTTTTTGATTTAATACAACTTTACTATAGTCAAAAAACTGTAGAACGTGTAGTCTTTTGCATGGTATAAAATAATTTATAATTGCTGCTTTTTATTTGATTTCATGTAGTTATTTGATACATTTTTGTCATATTTGATTTTTTTTAATCAAAATACTTTTATCACAGAAATTACATCACACTAAGGTTCCAAACATGAACAAGCTTAGCACATCCAAACAGCCAAAATCGTGTGTATATTACTATAACCCTGCTTGAATTGACATTTGCAAATATTTATGATAAACTACCAAAACCTGAATCTGACACTCTTACTGAGAGAACATTGTAAGGCAAAGAACAAAAAGAGAGATGCACCTTTGCTATAATCTTAATGTGCTAATATTGTTCAACCCCAAGAACCAGAGCAGCAGAAACAGAGGGCAACACTGAGAGACACTCAGTGAACGCGCCCCTCAATGGTGCAGTGAGTTGGTTACGTGCAAAAACATACAGACTTTTATTACTTTATTACATGCCATGACCTTTCATTGAAGGGAAGGTGGTTCCACTGGTGGGACGCAGCGCCCCTTTTAAATAATACTAGGGTGAGAGATGTGAAGAACTTTGTGATATACCTTATGTACTTTTTCATTTGATCTCCCACAACTGGCAAACTTTGTGTGCACAGCACAGCTTTTTTTTCTCCATAAATGAACAAAAATGTTTAAACAAAGCACAAAAAAGATTTAGGAAACGGATAAATTTCTGAATGATTGCAATAAATACAATCACTTTAACACATTGATGAAGTCTATAAAGATACATTTTTGTATATGAAAATGGCTTTTAATCTTTTTTGAGACTAGTTCAATTCAAACAATTCTTTAAAAAAAGTGATTATTAGGGAGAAAAAAAAGAGCATACTCAAAGCCAAGTTTTATTGAGCACTCACCGTTCTCTTCAGACGAGGTTGCCTGTTCTGGATTTTGCCGAATTCCTTAACTTTGGTCTCATCAACATCCTCTTTCAGTTCCCAAGTAGCATCTTCATATGGCAGAGAGCACCACTTCACCAGGTAGTAGATGACAGGCTAATGGATGGAGGGAAGCATTAAAATAAGTTTATTGAATAAGAACTAAAATTTGATATGCTCCCCCCCAAAAAAAAATTATAAAAAGTTACTTCAACAAAAATTCTACAGAAATTGCTTCAGATCATATAAACAAACAAACAAAAAATCCTAACCTCGCCATTGTCCTTGTCTACACTGTGGGACACATCCAGGATTCTATCCACTTCAACATAGTCTGGGTTAAAAGGCTCCTCATCCTGTAGAAAACCAGATTTTAAGTTACAATTTAACCAGTAGAGCTGTTTGAATCAAAAAGCTTTTAGTGTCTGCCACTGTTTCACCTCCTGGAACAAGCGCCTCATCTGAGCATGCTTGGTCTTGAACCTCTTGATCTTTTGATGAATCCTTTTATCTTTCTCCAGCTGCGCTAAGGTGGCCCACTCACAGTGCAGGTATGAGCTGAAAACAAAAAGAGTGCGGTTGTACTGATCTGTATCGTCTCACCTGTCACCCTAAGCAAAGAAAGGTACTGAAGACAAAGTTATTCACAAAGACACTGAAACTTACTAGTTTTTGTATTTTACAAAGAATTCCTCAACATTAATATACTGGCCCGGAGACACCTTGAAGAGAAGAAACCGTGTTAAAGAACAATTTACAAACACTAAAACCAATAAAGCATATAATTTGCTGAATATAAATAAACACCTCCTTCCTTGTTACCCTCAGAGACAGGATTTTGTCTACGATGGCAGCATCTTCCTCACTTGGATTTTCCTGTAAAAAGATAAAAATGAAAACCTGACACATACATGCTACTGACTGTAAAAACGTGAATGCCGACTTACACAATTATCAATCTTAAATTTTCTTTATTCAATTTATCCAAAGCCTTAATTTGTTCAGCACTCACCACAAAGAACTGCATGCTGGGTAGTCCATCACCATCCATCAGCTCCACTTCCTGTTTAAGCTGTGCTGCAGCCCCTCCACTGATGGAAGCAACAGCTGCTGCCGTTGTAGTAACATCTACATCTTCCTGTTCATCTTCGTCATCTGTTATTTTGATATCCAAATCTTCTGTATACTTTTTCCTCTTTACAACGCGATTAGAGCGCCTCTTCTGGCCAGAAGAAGATAAGAATAGATTGTAAGTTCAATGATATACATTATTTCTTTGTCATAAAGAAGTTTTGAAGAAAAAAAAAATCACATTAAAGACTTAGATATTAATTTGTACCATAATCATATCATCTTCCAGCGCAACAGGTGAGGGTGGGCTCAACTCGCCATCAGAATGGTCGGAAGATGCATTTCTCTTTCTTTTTTTTGCTCCCACTAGAGTAATAGTGCTGTCAGGAAATGAAGGGAGATTAAACAAATTTATACACAATAAATCCCAGATATGTGAACAATACTTAGAGTTTTCTTATTAGATATGTCTAATCCTATTTTATGTATCTTAAGGCTTACTTTGCTTTAGTCTTGCTTTTGCTCTTGTTCCCAGCTCCAGATATCATGGTGCTTCCAACTAATGTAACTGTTCCTCCTGGTGCCTTCATTTTGCTCTTTTTGTCAGCTACCACTACAGCTTTGGGGACATGTCCTCCAGATATCGGACTTTTCTTTTTGCTTCCCCCACCGCTGCTTTTTTTCTTAGCAGTAGACACTACAGTCACAGTTCCTCCCAATTCTGACAAGGTCTGTGTGGATGGAAGCTCATCCTGGTTCAGGACTCTGGGCAGGTTTTTCTCACCACGTGCTTTGGCCCGTGCAATGGCTTCAGCCACTATACGATTTGCTTTCTCCTGCTTGCAAAGAATCTCCACTCGTCGCACCGACGGTGGCTCGCCAGGGGCTTTGGAGATACGAATGGCCTGGGATGGAGTGGTGGTTGTTGAAGAGGGGCCTGCTGCTGAACTGTTGATGACTTTCACCATAGAGACGGCGCCACCAGATGAGGCTGAACTTGTCTGAGAACAGAAAATGTTAATATTAAAATTTCCCACAATTTCAAACGAAACATATTACTTTCACGCATGCAGAACAAAACTTGCATGCAAATGTGGATATCTACCTGTGGCTGCAGAAGCATTTTGATCGGTACTGCCACCCTTTGTCCTCCTTGGCCTTGGGATATCTGCAGCACCTGTGGGCTGCCAGTGCCTCCAGCTCCTGACACCAGCTGGTACTGTCAACACAAAAGAGGAAGATTTAGTCACATTCTCATTTGAAAATTTTAAAGGAGACATTTTATAAAAGCTAACTAGCCAGTGACATGTTATTAGACTTGAGAGCATGCAAAGTGAAAACACACTTTTACCACAGGTACCAGCCATGTTCCTCTGCAAATGCAAAGATTTTATGCCAGATGCCCTTCCTGATGCATCCTGGACTTAAATCTGCAGCCTCAGGATTACAAAACTGCAGCACTGACAACTGGGCTACTACAGCCCCCCTGCCTCCTAATATAGTGTTAAATTGAAACCACATTCAACCCGTATATAGGCCAGACACATTGAGTCCAAAAAATGTAAGACCTTTGTTTAGCGCCTAATAACCAAGCAAATTGTCAAAAATATCCAGATGAAATTATAGTTAATTACAATATCAATAAGTTAAAAAATAGATCATAATCGGCAGGGTAGCATCAACGATGCTTGGATCTAAAACTTAGTAACACAACAGATTTTTTTACATTGTCTAACAGTGATGGCTACATTGTTGATTTTTAGCCTGAACCTATTCAATGTTAGATAAAGGCCTGACCTGATTGTGCATTTTTACAAAAACCCTAAACAACAGAAAACATCTTAGCATTAGTTCCACATCATTCATTACGCATTAGTCACAGTAAAAGGAGGCAATTTAAACTTCTCATCTAAAACAGTATTTAGGGCAGAGCTACTTGTGTAACAAGTAAATGTGGAAATCCTATAAAACCCAGACAACTTATCTTCAATCGTTGCTCAAACATGCCACTTACTTAAATGCATCAGATGTTCACAAACGGAGTTTCAAAAACAGCAAATATCCTTGTCCTAATCAATAAAACTTGTCTTGACGCCAACAGATCCTAATCAAAGCCACTAAGCGAATGCAATAGTTATTGGACTGATCTCTCTAAGGAACAGTTTTTTTATGTTTACTAGAACATAAAAACATGTAAAGTTAAAAAACGTTGATAAACTTTGAAATAATTCATTTTATTTAACAGAAATTGTTTAGGGTCCAATATTACAAGGGGAGTAATTGTAACCTCTGCTAGTATTAGTGCTGTATTTATAATGTAAAACGCACTATAAATCTTTTAACTTGAAGTATTAGAAAATAAGTGAGGGTTTACCCAAAAACATATCAAGAATAACATTCCTATTAAAAAAACAAACAAACAAACAAATAAATAAATAAATCTATGAGAATTATACAAGTAGAATTTGTTTAAGTAATCTGAAACAAGCTGATAGATCTAATCACTCACCTTAACTCCTCCTTGTTGGTTGGGCTGCTGTTGTACTTGCAGCTGAATTGTGACTACTTTGGGCTGCCCTCCGGCCTGACCTGCAGTCCGAGCCTGGGCTAGGGCCGCTAGCTGGCTTCCCTGGAGAACCAGTTTGCCACTAGGGAGCTGACCCAGCACCAGTCTTGTAGGGGTCTGCGTTTGCTGCTGCTGAGCCTGAACTTGCTGGACCTGTGCGACTTGCTGTTGAGTCGCAACAGCTTGACCCACTGGTGTGGCAGAGCCAGTCTGAGAAGGCTGCTGAAGAACCAGAGTGATACGCTTTGCTTCACCAGCCTAGAATGAGACACACAAAGTTTTTTTTAACAAAACACAAAAACTGAACTAAATATACGCCTTTAAAAGTTCTATAGTAAAAGCAACCCACAGACCCACTCCAAATGATCAGATTTTATAATACCACAGTGTTGTCACCTTCTTAAATACCACCACAAGTAAAAGAGGTGGTACTTACCTGTGTTTGAGCCTGCATGGCTGGCTGGAGCTGCACCTGACCCTGGACATGGGTCGGTGCTGCCTGGCCTTGATGTTGGACCTGAATTTGTGCAGCCTGTGCCTGGGTTTGGAGCTGGATCTGGGCTGTCTGGGGCTGAACCTGGATCTGAGCAGCCTGGGGTTGAACTTGGACAGTAGTTTGACCTTGAGCCATCTGCGCTTGAGATGGAATCTGAAGCTGAATGGTCTGACCTTGCGTCTGCTGTACCTGCTGAGGAATGGATGTAAGCAACACCTGTTTGACTGGCCCATTGGCAGTTTGCAGCAGTCTCTGCACACCTGCAGCACCCACCTTGACCTGGGATTGTCCTGGGCTTGTCTGGTTCAAGATTGCACCTCCCTGCAGTATTGACACACCAGGTTTGAGAGGTGTGCCAGACAACACTCGAATGACCTTTCCACCGGTCTGACCGGTGGTTCCTGATACAGACTGCAGCACTTGGGCTTGACCCTGGGGACCTTTGAGAATGACAATTTTACCGCCAGCCTGCTGCGTGATGGCGGCTAATTGTTGGGGAGTGAGCTGGTGAGTTATCTGTGTGAGCTGCTGTGTAGTGGCAGCGGCAGTGGTAGCTGGAGGGCTAGAAACAGTCAAAGGTGAGCTCAGCAGTACAGTGCTACTGGTGGCTCCACTGGTGTTGCTGGCAATCGGGATGGTGGTTTGGGCCTGCATCTGAGGCACAGTATCAATTGCGGTAGGGGGTAGAGCAGGAATAGGAAGAGAAGCTGAAGCAGGAGCTACAGAAACAGTCTGAGCCGTCACCACTGGCATTGGCTGCTGTGTGAAAATTTGAACAGGGGTAGGGTCTGGGATGGAAGGAGCCGCTACAGGAACATCGAGGCTTGTATTGACAGTGAGGTCTGGTGTGGATTCCGGCTCAACAGTTGGAACCACTTGGCCCAAAGCCAGCTTTAGCGCTTCCTCCACAGGGTCTGAGGAGCCCTGAGAGTAGGAATCATCCTGTAGAGCATCCAGGTTGAACAGAGGTGTGTCCTCAAAGAGGTCCATAATGGGATCTGCCATCTTGCCCACTCCACACAGGGAGACGGGCACCAAGTTAAAGAGACACAGCGATAAAAGTTGTGTGGTGGTTGTCCAATTCTTCTCAAATTTTAAATACACAGCTGGAAAACAAGAAGAAAAATCCATAACATTGAAACCAAATTCTGACAGTGATATCATTTGTTTAAGCCCTACACAATCATCTGGTTTGTGACCCATGGACAAAAATTGTTTCAAGTTACAAAAAGTTTTAAGAAACATGCGATCTGATAAAAAATATTTTATCTGTAGTTCTTTACTCTCTTATGGTCTGATAACAACAACTAATTTCTTTGGGTTTCGCCTTGTTATGCACAAAACCAGCTCATATGTTACTCAAGACTGCCACATTCATACAAACACGTACATTTATCTAAGTATCTCTGACAAATTTAGTTGTTCTGAGTTTTTTTATGTTCATATTTGAATGCTATAAAACAAGCTTTGGCGACAAAGAGGGTTTTTCCATTATTAATAATTTGCCAGAAAGTGCTCTGAAAGTGGTATTAACTGTTTAAATAAATCAGAATTTCAATTCTGCAATGTTAAATATGAAACGTCACATCGGAACGAATTTTGTGAATGAAAATAGTTGGATGAGAAGTCAGACAGCAGGGTCCTGATGCTGGACACAGATACGATGTTTTCCTCTGCAGTCTTTCTATAAAACCGTCTGTTAGCATTAGCTTCAACCGCCTCCAAATTGTCCCGATTACTAAAGCATGAGAGGCACCGAAAACACATTTAGGTTCATAAACAAGGTTCACTGAGCTTTTGGGGTTGTTGGGTCTCCTTTCTGTGATTTACTATCAACCATTCAGTCTACCGGACTCTTTCAATCTCATCAACAAACCGGACCAAAACCAAAGCAACGTGCCCGTCAACGTTCAGACACAGCTTTAGGCCGCAATGCTGTTTCGGTTGTTTTGCGGCTAATTTTCCACAAAAATAACTGGAAATAACATCCCAATCACTACCTCAACTCTCACTGTAATAATTTCGGGGTGCTAAATTTACCTTTGCGTCGACACACATGGCTTTCTCCGTCTCACAACACTGTACGATTACAGGAAACGGCCAAGGGAAGAGCAGGAACTAACTTCTTGCCAGAGAAAGCGTACCCCTCGGATCCAGTCGAACGATCATTGGTCAGTTTTCCCACGAGCCGGTACTATACGACCGTTTCATTGGTTCAAAAGACCGTCCGTCATTTTTACTACCCCCATCAGGGCGGGACAAGAAACATAGTTAGGTTGACAAAACAATAAATGCGGCCTAGCTGAGATCTTTTGACACGGTGATCTTCAGCCTTAGTGTTTTACTGTTGATAAAGCTTGTAATAAAAACATGAGATCGTTACATTCCTCTTGAAAAACAATAAAATTAGTTTTTAAATAGCTCGAATGAACTGCACAGCCTTTACAACTATTTGCGAATGATTTCATTTTAGCGCTTTTTATGCATTGGCTACAGCTCAGAAATGAATCCATATCATCATTTGAATGAATATTTGATGTACTGTTTTCATACCATTTTTTAGATGTATAATTTAAGACCACGTGAGCAATCTGCAGCATTTTTGGATGATTATTATCCACTGATCTCAGTTATTTATGAAAGGTTTCCTTGAGGTAACAGTTACACTGTGCGCGCGTTGAAGACCGAATAACAATGTGCGTGGTGGGGTTTTGGCGCCCTCTAGCGCTCAGACAATGAAACGCTATTTTTCTGTTAGTCTGGTGATATGACACATTCTACTATTTGTAGAAATTTATATTCTTACAACAGCTTTTTTCGTCTATATGTGTATACTTACAAATTATTATATTATTATATAAAACTAATAGAAGCCTAGTATTCCTTAATGGAATCCATCTCGACTTGTGTTGAATCCAAAAATATACCCACTGAAAATGTAC
Organism: Millerichthys robustus; assembly: GCA_034783495.1. Taxonomy (NCBI): domain Eukaryota; kingdom Metazoa; phylum Chordata; class Actinopteri; order Cyprinodontiformes; family Rivulidae; genus Millerichthys; species Millerichthys robustus. The sequence continues at coordinate 14,813,160 of JAVKLF010000064.1, read as the reverse complement.
ATTATGACCTACTGAGAGTCCCAAATAAAAGTATTAATCAGGATATACATTTTTTTCACAAACTAAAATGGTTGACTCCAAAAACTACTGCAATGCCAAAGGTTTCAGCATGAATAGCACCCATGTTATGTTCAGAGTATGTGTTAGGGATGACTTTCAGCTACTACCACACCAAATTCTCAAAAATCTCATGTCGACTTTGACTATAATGTCTATAAGCAAACCAGCTCGTGCAAAATGTCACTGCATTTAATGAATTGGATATTTATTCAAAGTTACAGTAAGACTTCCTGCTGCACAGATAAAGTGCACTCCTTGCATGCCCTTTTGCACTTGGGGCCTCTGGAAGCTGCTTGTTATAGTTGGTTAAATAAGTTGTAAGTTTGTGAAGTCATTTTTATAGTATCTTTTCTTTACATGTTAAAACACATTGTGTGTCAGTGAAAAATGACATTAAACATTAACTCTAGTCTACTACCAATAAAACCTTTTGAGTTGGTGTCTTAATATGACAGCAGGGTTAATGTCTTGGTTTTCTATTTTCAAGAACTCTTTATATAAATGTACAGAGAGGCGTGCTAGAAACCAAGAAAAAGACTGAGAGGTGGTTCTGAACCAGGGAAGCGTGAATGACTACAAGTGACAATGCGCCACACTTTATCCATGGAAGTCCTGCAGGGATGAGCTGGCCCGCTCGCCAAAGCCTCCATCTGTCTGCGGCCCTACGAGAAGTATCCACCATACCCCCACACTTATTCTGCATCCCATGCTGATCTACATGGTCCTCGCCAACACCAGCTCGGCTGGTGGGAGCTATATTTGCAAACCGCTGCCGTGGCACTGGGAGGCATACCATGAAGGGGGGTGGGGATCTGCCATACCCGAATAAACAGGCACACTTGCAGGAAATAAATAAGTTACTGAATGCAAAGACTTGCTCATTCAAATTTAAAGAATTTATTTCCACTTTTTATCCGTGATATAATTTTTTTTTATTATAAATAAACATCTTTTGCAGGATATTGACAGGGAAACAGAGAAGCATCAGTCATACAACAGAGAAAACAAGTCTCTTTTTTAAACTAGATGGGATGCTATTTAAACAATTTCAATAATATGTAAATAAACAACAAAAAGATTAAGGCTTTCACAGAGTTTTAGCACAAAAGCACAAAGTGCACATTGCTACTATATAAATCTGTCATAAATAAAATATTTCTCAAGCAAATAGAATAAATATTTATGTACGATACTGCAAGCAAATATTTTCTGTAACCTTTTAGGTTTCTATCCTTCTTTTGTTTAGAACAAACTTTTCTTGTCTTTAATTTTAGCTTGTATAAACCTCATCCTTTTATGCACTGTATATAAATACAACCCCAATCATAAAAAGTTGGGACAATGTTTAAAATGTAAATAAAATTAGAACGCTAGAAGTTGCCAATCTCATGAACCCATATTTTATTCCCAATGATGCATCCATCTACCTACCCATTTATTGTTTTACCCACTTCTTCCTATTAGGGTCATGGTTGTCACTGGTGCCCATATCCAGCAGTCACAGTGCGAGGGGCGGGGTATTCCTTGGACAGGTCTCCAGTCCATCACAGGGACACAAAGAGACAAATGAGACAAACAACCATTCAATCTCTCTCTCACTCAAACCTAGGGACAATTTAGAGTTACCAATCAGCCTAACAGTCATGTTTTTGGTCTGTGGGAGGAAACCAGAGTACCAGAAGAAAACCCACGCAAGCACAGAGAGAACATGCAAACTCTACCCAGAAATGTCCCTGGCCGGGATTCCATCCAGCAACCTTCATGCTGGGAGGAAACAGCTCCACCAACTGAGCGACTGCATATAAACATAAAATGTTTAAACAAGTAAAAAAATATATCCTTGAAAAAAAAAGACTAGTTTGAATTTTGTTACCGCAACTGATTAAAACAAAAAATGGAAACACGGGCAACTAAAGGCTTTACAAGTAAGTGCTACAAATAAGAAACCCCTGGAACTAATTAGCTTAACTGGCAACCGGTCAGTAAGAGGACTGGGTGTTAAAAAAAAGCATTTTAGAGAGGCTGAAACTCTACGAAGTGAAGATGGGCAGAGGGTCACTAAAACTAGTGAATCAAATTCAGAATAATGTTCTTCAATGAAAAATAAAGAAGACTTTGAATTTCCCATTATCTACAGTACAAATCATCATCAAAAATATCAAGATCCTGGAGAAATCTCTGAGAGCAAAGAACAATGCTGAACGCTAATATTGGATGTTGATGATCTTCAGGCCCTCAGGCAGCACTGCATCAAAAACAGGCCCGATTCTGTTCCAGACATCACCGCACGAGTAGGAACACTTCCAAAAATCATTGATTGTAAGCGCAGTTTGCCGAGTTATCCATAACACCGATTAAAGCTCTACCATGCAAAGAACAAGCCATTCCTGAACACCATTCAGAAACACAATCGTTGTCACTTGGCTAAAGCTAATTTAAAATGTACAGAGACAAAGCAGAAATGGTTTTAGAAAAGATCAGCACTCGGTTCAAAAGTGTCTCTCTGATGGTATAGGGGTGCATTAGTGTTTATGACATGAGCAGCTTACACATCTACAAAGGCACCATCAATGCAGCAATGTATATGCAGGTCATTCTATCCAGCAAAGAGGACTGTTGAACAGCCAGAATCCCACATCAGACAAGATCAAGACAACATTCCCCTCCAGAAACTTTGATTGGTCTCCTCAGTTTTTGAACATTTACAGACTGTTAATAAAAAAGAGGGGATACAGTGAGACTGTGGCCCTGTCACGACTGTATTGAAACGAGTTGCTGCCATAATAATCAAAATTACTTTAGTTTCTAAGTTTAAACATTTGATATGTTCCATTTGAATAAAAATGTGGATTTATTGGATCCGCATATCACTGCTATCTGTTTTTAGTTACATTTTTCACAATGTCCCAACTTTAGCAACATTGCAGTTTTACTCCCATCACATCCTCTTTTTTTCCCCCTCAATATTTCACACTTTTTTCCTTTTATCTTCAAAACACTAAAGCTTTCCACCCCTTCTCACAAGGGGAAGACCAGGAAGCCAGAGAAGGTGGAGTACTTCCAGCCTCCCATCAGATTGCCCCTTTCCAGTCGGAGGTAAGCCTTGTCCCCCTTCTCCATAATCACCAGGCCAGCATTGGTGGCGGCTTCTCTGGTCACATCCTGATCCCCAGCAAATGCTGAAATCATTGGCCAGCCGTTCACCATCAGGCTAACCTAAGGCACGAAAAAACCTGGGAATTAGAAAGGAGCACATGGACCCATTAGAGTGCCAGCTGTAGTGGAGGTGGAAGAGTACCTGAATAGTTTGCCTGTTGTAGGCCTTTACAACATGGAAGTTGAAGCTGTACACCCCTCTGCGCGGAGCCACAAAGACGCTGCTCTCTTGATCAAAATGGGTCCCGACGTTGACCATAATCTGATCAGATGACAAGGGGAAAAGGAGGGCAAAAACAGGGATGTGCGCATAAAAATGTAAAACATTTACATGAGAAAAAAGAGAGGATTGTTGAAGGAGGGAGAACTGTTGATATAAACTTTACTCCAAGGTCACTTGAAGTAATTCTATAAACTCACTCAGTTAGACTTCAGAGTTTAAAGTTACTGATTCATATTTTGTATATTTACATTTAAAAACAAAGCCTGAATGTGCTGCATAATCCACCAAGTCAACTTATCCACACCGTCTGGGTGTAATCATATGTACATCTTATTGGTTGACGTTTTCTCTGAACAACAATTTGAAAATATCTCTTCACGGCGCAGTGAAAACACATTTATTTCAGGTCAAATAGTTCAGGAAAGCTACTTCCAGCTTCAATGTGAGTTTTAAAGCTCACTGTGGAGCTCAGTACTCACGTTATCAAAGTAGATGATCATGGTGCGGTTGCTCATGTCCGTGGGCTCGTGGTTGGTCTGGCGGCTGGCGGAAAAGGCCACTCGTCCAGAGCCGGAGCGGACGGACATTCCCAAAGCCGTACCAGCGGGCTCTGACGAAGGACTGGAGTCACACACCACCAAACATTTCCCCTCCAGGATGATGGGCTCTGTGTCGTTTTGTCCGCTGGACTCCAGGGGACCCCAGAACAGCAGCGCACTCAGCAGGGTCAGGAGGTCAAAGTGGACTGACCCGAGGTACATGGCTGTAGGATGTTTGGTGAAAAATCTTGTTGTGATTCTGCTGTAAAGGGTTGTCACTTCATTAAAATGTCACTCGGCAATTTGAGGTATGAATAAACATGCTACCGTTGAAGAATTGGTCCTTTTGGAGTCGGTGAAGCAGCAGATGATCCAGATGAAGCTCAGAATTGTTCACGTCTCATGGCTGACAATCAGTGGCTTGTCGTGGATTCTTGTTCTTTTCCTTAAAAGATTCAAATCTTTTCAGCGTCCTACGTGAACATAGGGTCATATAGACAAATTTCACAGATTTCCTCAGCAGAAAATAAGACCAGCGGTACGCAAAGATGGAACTGGGATGAGGGACGAGATCTGATTTCAGACTCGAAACCCAGCAGAGGAGGCTGTGATAAAGATGGGTGATAAAGATAAAACAGATGATTCAGGGGGATGTAGGACTCAGGAGGGAGTGAGGAGGAGAGATGGATTAGGGGAACAACTCCACTGAGTGACCATCTGTCTTTTACATGTAACCACCCACCACTCCCTGTGTCACACCTCCTCACACACATACTGGTGCTTATGTTTCACACATACATCAAAACTACACATAAATATCAATTCTTTTTTCTTTTGGGTTCTCTCTCAGTTTTAGAACTCTTTGTTTTTTTTTTTTACTCGCTAACATGAGAGATTCTCCGTCAGACCAATTATCAATTGTATTCCGTCAGTTTTTAATACAAAAAAGAAAGAAAAATTATTTGTTTTTAGTTTAAGAAAAAAAGCTATACAACCAAACTCATATAGCAGCTTTCTTGGACGGACACAGATTTATGTTACGGCAAAATCTATTTGTTCTTCATCATAAAACAACTGTTCCAACACGAGTCATAGAAACTGACGCTCAGTAAGATCTAAGAATAATAAGTGAACTAAAACCAAATTAGTCACCTGTTGCAGACGGAAGTTGTCAGTTTTCACCTTCTGTCCACCTGAAGCATAAAAAGAGCTGAAAATCCTCTCACCTATGTGAGTATCACTTCAGTCGAGATGAGCTCATCCAATCTGAAGGATGCTCTGCTTGTTGGGTTTCTCTCCCTGTTTTCCCTCTCGCTTCCTCTCTCTCTCTTTCTTTCTCAGCCTCCCCCTTTCCTCTTCTGCTTCCTTTCTCACCCTCTATGTTGCATCCACCCACTCAGTTTTAAGGTGAAATAAAGAAAAATAATTGGGTATCTGTGCAGCTTCAACGAGCAAACGTAGCGTGAGTGGCAGTTTGCATTTTTTGGGTTTGTTTTTATTTTCCGACATAAAAGACAGAAAAGTGTTGTTTGCCACATCGAGCTTTATTTATTGTGCATCACAATTTGGAAGCAGGAAGTTATTTTAATAAAATGCTTTAAATATATTTGGAGCTCAAGGATTGATATAATCAATGCTTGTCCTATTTTACCTTTATATTTTGGTTTGTTAGGAAAAAAAACGATGAATTTGATCAAAAGATGTGTTTGAAGTTGGGTACAAAAGGGAGAAAGAACGGACAGGAGGAGGCATTGTTTAGATTTAAATATAAAAAAGATCTAATCTTTTAAGCGCTAGTCAACTAATAAATTATAAAACTCTTTAAGGTAAAAATACACAACATCTTTGTAGTTCCTCAAAGGAATGCATAAATGCATAACAAAACCACCTTTCTTGCCTAAAATTTAAACAAATGATCTGGCATCTAGGGATGATTCTCAGCTACTACCACTCCAAATTTTAGCTCAGTAGCTGTAAAATAAACAGAATTATAGTGATTCTTGTGTTGGCTAGGGTTTTAACGATCATTTTGAATAAAGATGGCTTTAAAAGATTATCAGTTGTACTCAAAAAACTGATGCGTTGGATTTACTGGAACATGGCTGCTATTCTCAAAGCCGCCAGATTGGATTAAAGTCCAAGGGACACATCATATAGTTGCTTATCACAGGCAATTTTCCCAGTTGTTGATGCAACTTTCTGTGTTGATAACTTTTGAACCACAAATATTACTGCAAATCTGACCGCAGCAATCCATTTCTGAGACAATTCTGGTTTTCTTTGATCTGTTCAATGACCAAATTTCCATTGGAAAAACTTGCCCGTGATCCGATATGGTGATTGTCAAAATTAGCGCAGAGTTTAAAGAAAAATATTGTGTGCTGTGTGAGTTGTGAATGACTCAGCAGCAGTCACATCTAATTTTGCTTGAAACTGTATCTGTAAAACCGAGTTATATTTCTGTTTATGTAGCTGTAGCCATCTTGAACTGAGTTGACTCCAAAAGTTAATCAGATGTAGATGTGCATCCTGAGAGTTTTATTCAAATTGGTTCATGAGTTCATGAGATATTTTGTTCACAGAAAGACAAACAAGTACCCACATGCAGACAAACACACATATAAAGACACAGGTAATTACAGTACGTGATCACCTGCCTTTCACAGGAGTATGAGATAAGCCTCAAAGTCTTGTGCTTACGCGTCACTTTGTCGGGCGCTTTTAATTGACGCCCTTACACGAACAGTTTCTTTTATGAGAAAGTCAAAGAATTCTGTTTGAGAGGAAGGAAGAGCCAGAACAAGTCTGCAAGGTCACAGACGTCAAAGCAGCAGCAGCAGCGTCCATGAGAGTTCTTTTTTTCTTCTTCTGTGTCCTTACTATTTGACTATAGAGATGCGACTCTTGAGCTCAGCTTTGTAGAGTCCAAAGCCCAAGCACAGCGGGTGGGTGAAGCACGTAGAGAAACTATGGAGGTGTATCAGGTTGTTAGAGGGCCCCACTTCTGAGAAGGTAATAATCCCTGAGCTGTAGTCCACAGCGACAGCAACTCGACTCCCAGACATCTGGCATGCGAGGCGGGTTTTCCTGCGGTTGTGCCAGGCAGACAGCTTTTTGTCGTGTTGCTGAGTCAAGCTCCATGACACCTGGGAACATAACAAGGGTTTTTTTTATTTATCCAAACACATATTTTTCTTATGATAGATGGAGAAATTGAAAATTCCATCCATCCATCCATTATCTTAATCCAAGTCGGGTCGAGGGGGGCAGCAGCTTGAGCAGGGACGCCCAGAACATTCTTTCCCCAGCCAGCTCTTCTGGGAGGATTCCAAGACGTTCCTAGTCCAGCTGAGAGACATAGTCTCTCCAGCGTGTCCTGGGTCTCCCCTGGGGTCTCCTCCCAGTCGGACATGCCTGGAGCACCTCCCTCGGGAGGCATCCTTACCAGATGCCCGAACCACCTCAACTGGCTCTTCTCCATGTGGAGGAGCGGTGGCTCTACTCCGAGTCTCTTCCAGATAACTGAACTTCTCACCCTATCTGTAAGGGACAGTCCATCCACCCTGCGAAGAAAACTCATTTCGACCGCCTATATCCGCGATCTAGTTCTTTCGGTCTCTACCTACAGTTTGTGGCCATAGTTGAGGGTAGAAACGCAGATCGACCGGTAACCAGAAAGCTTTGCATTACAGCTCAGCTTCCTCTTCACCACAGCAGACCAGTACAGAGTCCGCAAAACTGTGGAAGCTGCACCGATCCGTCTGTCAATCTCAGTCTCCATTCTACCCTCAATTGTGAACAAAACCCCAAGACACTTAAACTCCTCCACTTGAGGCAGAACTTCATCCCCAACCCGGAGAGAGCATTCCACCCTTTTCCAAGTGAGGACCATGGACTCTGATTTAGAGGTGCTGAACTCCTTCACCACGATGAGGTGACAATTCAAGGAGGAGGAAATTGAAAACATTGAAAACTGAAAATAGAAAACAGAAACGGAGACATGTCTGTATACCTTGTTGTTTCCAAAAGCGTTGCCTTCTTTCCCCTTCCTTCCAATGCTACGATAGCAGACAGCAACATCCCAGAATCCCTCAGTCTCCAGCTCCCAGTAGTGAGTCCCAGAGGAGAAGGTTTGGACCGTGAGGACCTGTGGCCAGTGGTCAAAGCGTTCGGTGTGAGGGGCGCAGGGCAGGCGGCTCTTAACACGTGTAACCGAGCGTAAGTCATCAGAGATGCTCAACAGAGGATGGGCTGAGTTTGTCTCCAGAGTCAGAGGGCTAGTTACTGCAGGGAAGAACAAAAATTTAACTGAGCTTTGCTACATAAACTCTGCTCTTTAATGAGCTATTTGTGTACTTCTAGTAAAACACTTACAGTATTTTCTTGCATAAAACAGAATAGTATAAATATCAGTGACTACATTGAACAAGTTGTTTTCTTTACCCCTAACAGTCTAATTACAGCCTTAAATCAAAAAACCTCCACAAATTTGTCTGATAAACACAAATTTGACGATTTCGCTCAAAAACAGAAAACTGAAAAAAAGATTACGGTAAGATAAAAAAAATCTTGACCTGGACAGGTCTCCAGTCCATCACAGGGACACATAGAGACGAATGAGACAAACAACCATTCACTCTCTCTCTCACTCACTAGGGACACTTTAGAGTTACCAATCAGCCTAACAGTCATGTTTCTGGTCTGTGGGAGGAAACCGGAGTACCCGGAGAAAACCCACGCATGCACGGAGAGAACATGCAAACTCTACCCAGAAATGTCCCCGGCCGGGATTTCATCTGGCGACCTTCTTGCTGAAAGGCAACAGCTCTACAAACTGAGCCACTGTGCTGCCCCTGTTGCAAATTAACCTGATAAACTGCAAAATGTTCTCCCAGCTGTTTTTTTATTCATACCACTTACTTTACAGCCTTTTGCTGCTTCTGTCCCAATTGTATAAAGTTGTGTTTCTGCCATCAAAACAAAACACACTTTTTATTTAAAGTAGGGTCTTAAAAACATTTTATAATTAACCATTCCACTGATAAAATATGGGTTTTTAGATTTATAAATCATTGCATTCTGCTTTATTTTTTACACTTTACACAATTCTAATTTTTCTAAATTAAGTTTGCACTTTAGATCCAAAACTTTTGTAAACATGTCACTTCAGAAGTATGAACTAAGTATTAGTTACTTCATCATATCTAGATTATGCCTTTGTTGGCTTATTATTTAGTCATTTGACTGCCACGCACATACTGGATCAAAGTCTGTTGACTCTTTAGTCTAATCTGCACAATGTTTGAGTTTCTTAAAACATTAGCCTATTTTCTAAACATATTAAATGGTAATTATGATATTATGTGTAATGAGCTACTCACAGAGCTCCCTCTTGAGTTCAGTGAGACAACGGAGCGTGGCGGTGATGAACTCTCGATATTTGCTCTCTATGTCTTCCAGGATGTGTTTTCTGTCCAGACTGATGGGATCAGGAACGAAAAGGGGGCATTTCAGGTCAGCTAATAATCTAGAACACAAAAGATGCCCCAACATAAAGTAGAATTAGTTTCTCTCTCTGCAATGTGTCTATATTTTATCTGACAAAAGAACTGACTGTTTTTCTGAAACATCCACTCCTCAGCACGCCTTGTACAAACACACACATTAACACAGTATTAACTGGCCGGGACCTACTTTGTATCATCCGATTGAAATGCCTGCGGAGAGAAAGGTGAAGAAAAACAGAAAGAAACATGTCAAATAATCCCAGGAAAAAAATTGGTTTTTGTATGAATCTGTAAAATGCAATTGCAACGACCTACAAGCTCATTGCATCTTTGTACTGTATAATATAGTTCTTCTATTCTCACTTTCAGTTCTATTTTCATTTTGTCAAGACAAAAAAAAAAAACACAACATGTGACATATCACCATTGTTTGATAATTTATTTTTTTTTACAAAATGCTGAAGGATGTGAAAACTAAAGTTACACACCAAACTGCAGAACCACCTTTAGCAGCAATATTCGGATACACAAGCAAACCTTCAGTCATTCAGCTGGGTGAGGGTAAATAACTGTTTATGAAAATATAATCCATTGATTTTTAAAAAAATGTTTGAGTACGAGTCCTGTTTATTCAAGGCTTTATAACCATCACGCTATATAACCAAGGCAATAGCTCTAACTGCTGCCCAGCAGTGCCTCCTGCTTTATAAACAGAATTATTTCATGCTGTCTAACTGGATTTAGCTAACTTCAAACACTTTCTAAACACTGGGAAAATATCCAGTTTAATTCCAGTTCAGGTTAAGGTGATGGATTGACCACTAAAGCAACTTTAAGAACATGGAGTTTCCCACCAAAAAATAAAAACCCAGCTGCCTGAAGACATTTAATTTGCCAATCAGAAGCCAAATTGTGTTTTAATGGCATATTTTTCAGTTATCCTCTTAATTACTGCCATGACCTTACTTGTATGTATCAAATTTCTTTATTTGTTAAATGGACTTCATTTCTTATATTTGTACAGCATACATAGAAGTGTTTTTACCCAGATCAGCAAGAACGGGTCTGTCTCTGCCAGCAGCAGGTTCAGGTAGTGCTGAATGTTCATCGTTTGGCTCATGTCATCCCGTAATTTGGCGCAGTCATTGCACACGCGCTCTGTGATCTGCTGCCTCTCCTTCTTGGTGATCTCCTTCAGAGCTTTGGTCAGCTTCGTCACCTGGTTCTGCAGGTCTGAGTCAAGCCGCTCCACCTGATTGTCATCCTTCTTCAGAGAGTCCTGGAAATTAAAGACGGTTTGACTGAATTATAAACATTCTGGATGATATCTTTAAACAAACTGAATGCTTATCTGCACGATACGGATGTATGGATTTTTAAGGGGTCTAATAATGAGCAAGTTAAAAGTTATTTAGTGTTATAACCCACAGCCATGGCAGAATCAATGTCTTCATGCTCTTTGAGAATTCTCTCCCCGTCTTTGAGTTTGGTCTCTGCTTTGGTCAGCAGCGTCTGTAGGATGACCTGTAACGTCAAGCATTTGTTGTTTGAGAAACCTCATACTGATCTGCAAATACTAAACCACACACAGTCATCGTGGAGCTAACCTTCAGGTCCTCCTCCACCTGTCTCAGTGCCTTCACTTTGTGCTGAGCGTGGCTCCCCTCCAGCAGACAGTCAGAGCACACATACACCCTCTCGTCCACACAGTAGTAGCGGAACACCTCTGAGTGTGCGGGACACCTTCTCTGCGACAGATCCCCCACAGGTTCCACCAGGAGGTGGCTGCTGAACACCGGTCGCTCCAGGTGGGGCTGAAGATGGCCGGCACACAGGGACACCTCACACCTCAGGCAGGTCTTTACAGCCAAAGGTGTTCGCCCGTCTGCTGCCTGCGGAGGGCAGCAGTCGCACAGCACTTCTGCGTGCTCCTCCTGACACTGGGGGCAGGTGAAGCGACCTTTTCCTTCTCTCTGGCCGCTCCAGGTCTCACGAATGCAAGCTGGACAAAAGCTATGGCCACAGGGTAGGGGGTGGGGCTGGCTGAAGCTGTCTCGACATACAGAACAGGTCAGCTCTTCATCCAAGGACGCCATAGTGCTCAGACGATGGTTCCTTTTCAGAGCTGCTAACTGAAAAGTAGATTATATAAGAAAGGGAGGTCAATAACGTGCTGAATTACCAAAGACTGCAAAACTTACTTATCCGCAAATGCTCTAAGTTGGTTTACAAACTACTCGCCAACTTGAACAAAGTGTGTCCACCATATGGTTTCCTTTTCTCACAGTAACCAAAGAAGTTCCTTAGGACTCCCTATTAGGACCACTGCTCTCTATGTAAAAAAGTCTTTGCAATAATTGATCAAATTCTTCTCTTTATTTGCACGCAGACAATACGGTCATATATTTTTCCTTACCACCATTAGCTCAAACCCTTTGTATCAAGAAGGAACTTGACATAATCTCAAGTATCCAAATCTTTACAGGGTGTCCTCTCAGGCAGTGACTGTCAGAGCTAGTAGGCACCAGCTCCACTGCGACCCAGAAAGGAAAAGTGTGAAAAAGAAAATGGATGGATGGCTGGATGGATGATAGATTAAAGTGACCAATTGTTTACAAAAGTACTATAGGTTGGGACTGGCCATGCTTTGTGTTTTTTTTTTTACTGGCTGTTGAAATTGAATACATCACTGTTCTTTCTTTGTTGCAGCCAAATTGACATCTTTCTGCATTAGTTGTTTTTTTTTATACACAAATCTGTTTGGGCTTCTTATCTGTGTGTTTATAAGTGTAAATACCCACAACCAGTACAACTTAGTCTGTCGTAATGTTTTACAAATATCTTTTCTAGGGTTGTGCAAAATCTGACTGTTGGAAAAAAAGGTTTGCCACTTTGCAATTTCTGCAATTAGTGCTGTGTGTTGATGTATTTTGTGTGCGACGCATTCACTATCAGGCACACATGTGAGTCCCGACAGAAGGCAGCGCAGATGAACAAACTTGTTTAATCACCTGAAACACCGACATAAACCGGAGTTTGAGGAAAGCCAGAAAAGGTGGACCAAGGCCACACTGTTGGCTACATGTGAGTGCAATTTTCATCTATTAATCGTCAAATGAATTGATATCGGCTAAATGCCACAATTAATTGTGATAAAAATGTTGCCAATATTGTCTAACCCTAATCTGTTCCCAGAGACAGAACAGAATTGGGAATGAAGGTTGCTTAAGTTTCGTGTTACCTGTGCCAAACACTAATACCGTTAGAAGAAGAAGAGAGAAGTCCATGTTCCACTTCGACAGCTCACTCAGACCAATAATCCTGTCTGCTGACCTTCTGCTCTAAGAATAAAGCACTTAGCAATGAATAAAAAAGGAAAATCCTGGAAGACATTTTGATGAAAATAACAAAAAAAAAAACTGCCAAATTCCATGGGAGGACATACATCAAAATTACAAGTCGTAAAAATTACAACGAGGTCAATCAAAACCGAAATAGGGTTTAAACTGATTTTGATGTTTCAGAGATCATTTGTGATTTACCAAACAGAAGAAACATGGCAGACGAGACTGTGAAGAAAACGTTGATATATTTAGTGTTTGTTCATAAAAGACGGGTAAAGGGTGTTATAGCACTGACCTCTGATGAGCATTAATTCAACTAAGACACAAGCTGTTGCAGCAGAGGGATCAGGAGATCATCCTCCTACACCTGCTGTTATTCTGTTGTTCACCTCCAACTCTTGTCTGCCTAGCTCAACTTCTTTATTTGAAAGGGAAACGATGAAATCATTTCCTTACCTGCTGGTGCCCTGGTCTTTACAAAACGCTGCCGTCAGAGAGAGCATCTGTAGTGTGTGAGGTCAGTATGTTGACTAATCCCAGCAGATTCTCTGCACTCAGAGGTCACCTGACCCTGTAAGGGGAGGGGACTCGTTCATTATTTTCTTTTAAAAGTAATATCATTTTTAAACCATATTATGAAAGCTGAGCCATTGTTAAAAGAAGAATGTGCTGAACAATTTTTCTGTGTAATGTTAGTGATCAAAGTATGTGTTAGGGATGACTATCAGCTACTACCGGTACTTGTGTGAAGATTTTGTTTATTATCAGTAAAATTGAGTTATGTTTGTGTTAGCTAATGCTTGTTGTCATGGCAATCTTAAAATTGACTGACTTCAAGAAGTAGTCAGTTGTAGATGCGTATCCAGTGGTTGCTTTCTAAAAGTTTCATTCAAATCCATTCAGTGGTTCATAAGATCCTTTGCTAATGGACAAACAGGGTTGACTCCAACAGACTCCAGTTTTGTACATGTACTTGGGAATATATGAATTGTGACTGACTCTCAACTACTACCGAACCAAATTTTATGACAATAAAAGTTTTTTAAGTTCAGTTGACTGTGACAACTATCTTTGTATCAGGTTGGCTTCAAATGTTCATCAATAGACGATGTACATTCAATGATTCTTTACTGAAATTTTCATTTAAATCTGTCCAGTGGTTTATGAGATATTTTTCTATTAAAGTTGACTCCCAATCGTTATTATCAGAATTTTGAAGAAAGATCTTGTGCAGTGTGTTAGGGCTCAGGTTATGTGTTACAGTTCAGTCTCATCACTACCAGACCAATATCTGTAAAATGAAGATGTGGGCCTACTCATGTTTTGGTTTTCTAATGCCATTTACTGTAGATGTTGACTCCAAAAGTTAATCAGGTGAAGATCCTACATTATCCGAGGCAGCTGAAAATGGTTTTGTCAAATGTAGCTACATCTAAACATATTGTGTTAGAGCCAAAGAATCAGTGTTGTTTATCTCTATGGTTAGAGCTTTTTGCTTCACGTCGATCTTCAAACTTGTCTTTGAGTGACACCTAGTGGCTGTAGTATGCCATAGCATCTGGCAGCTGCCGTGTACCAGGAGTCAGGTTTAACCCAGCCTATAAATAAAAAAAGTGTAATGGAAAAAAAATATCCACGAGGTGGAAAACTGTCTCAACAACTATATTTTGTAAACATTACTCCTCGCCATTCCACAAATTATTACAAAAAACATATTTAATCACAATCAGTGCACTTTACATTTCTATTCAGTCATAACACACTAAATATGAAATTGAGTCATTTGCAATAGGCTACATGAGTAAAAACAGTTTTTTTTATCACAGTAAAAACATGATTTTAACCCCCCGAAAGTTGATTTTACTTTATCGATGGAAACCACAGTTTGCACGTGCGAGTATTGGATCTACAATCTCTTTCCCAGGCCAGAAGTCCAGAACCGGTGTGGTTGGTAACCGCGTTCATTAATAATGAGACAGGCAGACAGCATCTAGCCGGACGGACACACGGACAGACAGTACCGCAGAGAGAACAGACAGGCTGGGCAGGAGCAGCAGGCCCCGACAAACACAAACAGCGCCAGAAAAAAAAAAAAAAAAACCTCCCCTCCTCCACCTCCTTTTTCCTTTCTCCCCGTAGAGCCATCTGCACCGCCCCTGCCTCTGTTCTCCCGACTGGACTAAATACTTTTATATATCAGACCACAAGTCACGAGGGAGTCAATTCGCGAAGGAGATAAATAATTAGAAGGAACAAAAAAATAAAAATGCGTCTGTCCGACTGCGCATCTCCGAGACTGAACAGGGAAACACTGCGCCAGTGTCCCGGCTGAGAGAGCATCAGACCGGTGGAGCTCCGGAGGGTCTTCCTGTCTCTCCCTCCCTCCCTCCTCCTCCTCCTCCTCTCTCGTCATTCCACAACATCGGTGCCGAAAAATTATATATATATAAAAAAAAAATCATCGTTTCCAACAGGGTGAGTTGTTGTTTTTTTGTGTGTGTTTTATCTCACAGGACCGTGTCGTTCGACGAGCGGACCGCCATTTAAACGCACATCCGGAAGCGCGTTTTTTTTCCCCCCACCGGAGGAGTCATAATATTTTATGAATCATAACTTGTTATGATGTGGGGGGGCGCGCGCGGCGTGCAACAGGTCGCTGTACAGTAGCGGGCGCGCGCATCTCCCAGCCGCTTTTTTTAACGCTGATTTCTTCACATTGACGTAAAAAAAAAAAACACCACCAGCCATCTAATGGAGGACCAAACTGGTAAAATGGCACGACATAAAAGGCGATGGTTGTTTTTCTGGCACGGAAAAAAAAAGAGTCAGCTTTAAACGCGATCATATCCAATGTTGTTTTTAAAACTCAGAGTCATTTTTAAAAAATTTTGAGCAAGTGATTATGAACTGTAATTATTATTCTTATTATTATATAGTTATAGGCCATTAGTCCTACTTAACCTATTAATTTAAATTGACAAGCTTATTAGAAGCAAAAAAGGCTTATCAGTAGCTATTTATCTTTCTTTATGTCAGATTACTGAAGAAAATTAGAATTTTTATTTCCAGTATTTAATTTTATTCCAGTGTGTTTAAGCAATCTCATCAGATTTAACATGAAGTAATGATTTGTTTTATAATTCTGTTCAAGCTCCTTAAGAGAAACAGAGGTGGAGGGATGTTGAAGCTGCCACAGGGCCTATGGGTGAAAAAAGAAAAATGTCTGGCTCTGTCGTTCCTTTCATTACCTTTCTCTCCACGTGGTATAAGCAGTCAGCTTGATGGTGAAAAGGGAGCATTGTGCCTCCAGTCAGTGGCATTATGTGTTAGGAGAGTTTCTAAGAGGGTGATGTGCACTCAGCTGTGCTTCCCCGGACGCCATTGTTGCACATTCCTCCTCATCTCAGCCCTTTCTGTTGGCTGAGCTGCACGCAGAAACCCAAATTAAATATTCGGTCAATATGGCAAACAACTTGATGAGCTGAAAATGCTTTATGGGAATCACCAGGTGCCATGTGACAAAGAAAAGGTTTGATTTTTAACAGAGTAAAAGGGTTATATGCAATCAAAATGTATTAACATGGTTTAGTTTTCCTAACAATAACAGCTGGAAGCTCAGACAAATTCAATAACGTGATAAAGTTGAGTTTTGATGTAAAATGAGATGCAGCGGACTCCTGGCTCAAAGGACTGAGTGTTCGCCTGCCATTTGAATGCAAAGTAGTTTAGTGGATGAACAAGTGCGTATGTGTGCGAGTGAGTGTGTGTGTTTGTGTGTGCACAGAAGAGGAGGCCCAGCAGTGAGTTCCAAGAAAAGGGAGACGTATCAAGATAAATCATGCTTTAAATGTTTCGCCTTGATCCCACATTATCAACGTAATTCCAATTAATTTGATCCAATCGATCCTGGCTATCTACTGTCTCAATTCAGATAAAGATGGTTGTTTTTGTCAAAGTGGAATAATTGTGCATATCTATTTTATTCAGTGCGGAGTGAAGGTTGTGTGTTGACCAATGATCTTCAGTGCTAACCCCTTCATCAAAGGTTTCATTGGCAGAGGTTGTCAATGAAAAACTAAATTGTGCTGGTGTGTTACAGAGTAACAGCTTAAACACCTCATTTTTATGCTTATTCTAAATCATAATTTTCAGCCTATTTAATATGCAAAGTGTGTCCAGGTCTAGGGTTTCTTCTTTTTCTATACTTTCAAAAAAATGATTGTTTGGGATTTTATTGAAAAGAGTCTTACATTTGTTTTATTTTGTAGTTTGATGAATACGTTGCCTCGTTACTTTGAATAAATCAAAGTACTATCGCTCCTAATTTTCAGGTTCTAACACAGAGACCACCAATAATTCAGAGAGGCAGAAGATGAGCACGAGGAGGTGAAGGAAAAGCAAACTTTGATACAGGTCTCATTGTTCCTTTCAGCTTTGTTGCCAACCACCGAAGCATGAAAATACCCATAAAGTGTGTGTGTGTGTGTGTGTGTGTTCGTGTGCTCCACTGTGTGCATTTGTGACCGTTTGTCCACTTAAGTTGCAAAGACATGGATCAGTGTCTTGAATGTGTAGCTTTCAGGTAAACGGCAATAAGTTCAGTATGTTTCTGTGTACTGACGTGTGTGACTTACTTTGATATGCACATTTTCCACGCGTGTTTTCACCTCTGCCCATGTGTGCTTGTTGATGAATTCATAAGTCATCATATCTGTCTGCTGACCTTTTTGTTTTATCTGCATGCCGCCTTGCTCCCCCTGCTTGCCCCTAAACCAGATCAGAATAGAATTTTCAGTTTGTTTCATGTTGCCTTTTTTTTGACGGAGACATGGGTCAAAGGGTAAAGTCTGTTGTCGTGTGTGTTGCCCTGGTAACAAGATTACCTCCTCTGTGTATTCTTGCACATTAATCAGATAGATGGATGCTTGTGTGACTTAGTATAAGTATGTGTGCCTGCATGCATGATGTGTGTGTGTGTAACGAGACAACAGTAGAGTGACTACAATTAAAATTAAAATAGAGAAAAAAATACAGAATGAAAATAAATGAATAAAAGATGGATGTTATGTAGACAAAATGAAATTATAAGTTAAAATGACAAACTTGACAAGATTGTATTGATTTTTCACTGATGTATTTTTCATGTAAAACATTTATATCTTTATTAAATTTAGATTCCTTTTTTTCAACCTTCCCCAGATTACAACTTGCCACTGAAGTCATACTACTTTACAACCATCACAGATTCTCCGTCATCTCTTCAAAGCCCAGATCTGCTGATTGCTTTTGGTTCATCTTTCAAGAAGCTCTCAAACCCTGAAAATACCCATAGAGGGTTCAATACTACCTAATTCACCAAAACAGCCCTCCAAGCAGTCCCTCAGAAACAGACTGGCCTCTCTTTCTTAATTTCCTTACTCTTTCTCTCTTTCCAATTACAACATCTGCCTGCTTTTTCAACCTTCTTGTTGCAGTTCTGCATCTTGTGCAAAGTACTTTCATTCCCTGTTTCCAGCCTGCCAACATGGCCTCTCCCAAGTTGGGACTATCCGCCACTACCACTACCTCCTCTTCTCCATTATCATCCTCAGCCTTGCTGTGTCCTCCACCACACCCTGGAAGCCCAAGTCAAGTGCCCGAGGGTCCCCCAAGTCCTGTTACTCCCACACCAAGCCCAGGATTGACATCTGCTTCAACTGCACCTGTTAGGACCCAACTGAGTATTGCTCTGATCCTTGAGGAGCTCAGAGTGCTGCAGCAACGACAAATCCATCAGATGCAAATAACAGAGGAGATCTGTAGACAGGTGCTACGGCTTGGTGGGGACTCATATAGCATAGACACACCCTCCCAGTATCTCCTCCCTCCTTTGCCTCAGCTGTGCTTGGAAGGCAGCAAAAACACAACCCAGCCAGCTGTAAGTCAGCCTTCCACCACGGTGGCCCCTCTCCTGGCTTGTTTCTCCTCCCTGCTTCCCTCTCAGACAGCTAACAAAACCACACAACCATGTACGTCCTTGTCTCAGATTTTGCAGCCTCATAAATCGCAGATAGAAGGAGTAAAGGGAACTGCAGCCACACATGGTCATCCATGGGAGAGCTCTCAATGTTCCCCACCCTTCACCACTTCCTCTGCAAGCAGCTCTATGTCTTCCTCCAACCATCCTCTGGCTTTAGCTGTACCCAATCGATATCTCCATGAGAAATCTCCAAATACCACTTCAGCGAGTGGGCAGAGTGACATGTCCTTTCTAAATTCATCCCTCTCTGCACCATTATCCGTGATCCCAAACTCACAACGTCCATTGCAGTCCATCTCTGGTGGCGTTGACTTCTCAGCATCTAGTTCCAACACTGCTGGCCGTCTCCATCATGTGTGTCGTTTCTGTAGAAAAGCCTTCAGCAGTGATTCTGCTCTGCAGATACATGTTCGTTCCCATACAGGGGAACGACCCTACCAGTGTCCGGTGTGCCTGAGTCGTTTTACTACAAGAGGCAACCTGAAGGTGCACTTTCTTCGCCACCGTGAACAAAACCCAGAGCTCTCACTTTCACTTCTGCCACCATCCTTATTTGGGGTAGCATTAGGGGCCCCAGGGGTATCCGATATAGGGCAGATCATCAACAGTGGTAGTAGTACTAGTGGAATGAATATTACACAAAAGAAGCCAAAAACTAAGGCTGAGGATGAAAGATACAGAGATAATTTGGAGGCCAGTGGTCATAGTAGTGGACTTTCTCTGGGGGCTTCTGAAGAACCAACTCCTTCTACTTTACCACTACCTCCCAGTGTGGATTTATCTTTAATTTCTCACTCTCTCCTGCAGCTAAATAGGGCTGTTGCTGCTGCAGCTTCAATTGCCTCCTGTTCATCCCAGTCATCCACTTCCGCGTCAACCTCCACTTCTTCGGCTACCTCCCTTCTCTCAAGCCCTTCCTTGTCTTCCTCATCTACTCTTGCCGGGTTATTTAAAGGTTCCAAACAGCAGCACTTTGATGAAAACACGCCACCTCATGCGCCACTGCTGCCTCCTGCAGCTTATTCTCAATTAGCACATCTCCCAAAGCTTCTCTTCCCAACTACTTCTACTTCTTCCTCTTCCCAAACTACACACTCACCTTTGTACAGCCACCCAGCATTGGGCTTGCTACGCACCCAGCTACCTTCTATTGTAGGCTCCCAACAACATACTTCTTCCAGCCATTCCCAACTTCCCTTTCCTGTTTCTTCATTTCCTAAAGTTCTTGGTCAACCCCCTACCACCCTTCCATCATTTCTGCCCTCCTCCATAACTACTGCTACTCCTACATCTGAAACCTCAAAGCTGCAGAGACTGGTGGAGAAGCTAGAGAAAGCCCCTCCACTCTCCTGTTCTTCATGGACTTCCTCCTCTACTACTGCTTCCATGCTTGAGATTTTATCTGGCAATCCCAAGTCCTTTTCTACAAGTTCAGCCAATAGTCATTTTACAAATGCCAGCACCTCCACCACATATGTTGTGGCATCTCCATCTTCAAATGTTCTTTCTACCTCTGTTTCACAGTTCACCCGTGAAATGGTTGTTGCCCTGGGAATGGGTAGCAGTGGCGCCAATGCAATGGTGGGTGGAGTACTACCATCACTAAGTACTACTGGCTCACCTCATAACCTTACTACCAATCAGTGTGGGGTCTGTCTCCGGGTGCTGAGCTGTCCCAGAGCACTGCGGCTGCACCAGGCTACACACCTTGGCGAACGTCCATTTCCATGTAAAATATGTGGGCGATCCTTCTCTACTAAAGGCAGCCTGAGCTCACATCTTGCCACCCATCATGCAAGACCACCTAATGCACGTGTTCAGAACTCTTGCCCACTGTGCCAGCGTAAATTTACCAATGCTCTAGTTCTTCAGCACCACATACGGATGCACCTTGGTGGACAGTTGCCTTCAGACAGCACAGATGATTTTAAACAGGAGATGCCGCTTGACTGTAATCCTAAATCTTTGATACAGTCCCAATCCACTGACCCAAATGCTGCTTCAAGTAAAACACCCCCTCTAGCTGGCCACTCTAAAGACCCATTTTCAAGCTCACAATGTCAAGCATCAACAGTTGGCTCAATCCCAGTCTCTGCCAGTGTAAATACTGCTAAGAAAAGTCTCATCAAGTCTCCTTCCCCCAGCCCAGATAAAATCCCCCCTTCTGACCTAAGCCCTGAACCTTTCCCAAATCCCATCATACAAACTCCACCACCAGACCTTGCTGACCCTCCTATCCTTTGTGTCAGTGCACCTCTGCCAGTCTCACAGCCGTCAGATCAGGCGTTGCCTGCCAGCGAAGACAGTCATGTTCAACAACAACCTTCTGCTGATATTCATATTCCTACATCCGAATCTTCACCCCTTCTATTCAGTGGTAACAAAACCCAAGACTCATCTCCTGCACTGCTAGAGGATCACGAAGAGTCTAAAGAATCATCTACTTTAAATGCCTTCTTTGAAGCTACACCTGATCTGGACAGCTTACAAAACACAACTGCTATTAGTGCTCATTTTGCTTACACCTGTCCTGGTACAACTCCTGATTCCATTTCTGGTCAAGAAGTCTTTGATGACAATGTAAAAACAGCCATGGAAACAGACTCAGCCTCTCCGAAGCCACAGTCACTCGAACCTATGGAAGAAGACAAAGCTCAGTCTCCTTTACCTCCAACATCAAAACAAGACCAAGTACCTGTACCTGACTCCAAATTAACCTCCATGGCGGTGAACGCAGACAATGTAGCATCCAAGGTTAGGGGTGAATCGCAAAGGGCAGTCACTTCTGCAAGAGAGACACGTCAAAGTTCTCATTTTAGTTCATATATGGCGGAAGATTGTGTTGAAGGAATTAAGTTTAGCGGACTGGTTTCGAACGAAGTTTCTGTGCCCATTAACCTGGCTCCAACACTTCCATCTCCAATGTCACGTCCTGAGAAGAAGACCTATTGCTGTGCTGAGTGTGGAAAAGAGTATGCCAGCCGCAGTGGACTGAAGGTTAGGAAATTATTTTATGATTTGTGATTAGTGAATATATTTTATGTATTCATAGTGCGTAGCCTTTATCAAGTTAAACCATATTTTTCAGCTTTAAGAACGCTTCACATTTAATATTATCAACTACCTTGCTTTAAATTAAAAGGTCAGTGTGAGGTGAACGTTGTATGGATAAATATTAGTCAGTGTGCACCATAAAGGGAAACCTTTTCTGCTAAAGTCTTATGTTAAACTACAATTCTGGTTTCACTCCATTGTATTTTAATTGTTAATAATCATATTTAGCTTAACCCTTCATAAAATAAATCAAACTGTTTATACTCTGCTAATTCCCAGGGACACATGAAGCACCATGGTGGAGTACCCAAAACATCGCGTCCACCAGCCAGAGGCAGTCGTTCATCTTCTGACCAACTTCCTGCTTGTACATCTATGGTGACCCTAAATATTCCAGCCACTAGGAGCTCAGCAGGTTTCTGGAACCAGTACCAAACTTTCCTCAGCACCAGTACGGACACAACTAATGAGCAAGATAAAAATGAGTCAACACAACCCCCTAAATCATCTGAGCGATTGCAGATGGATCCAAAAATCTCTGAGGACACTGGGGAGGAGTCAAGAGAAGGACCATAGCTTGACAACGTATTGTGATTAGTTGGGAAATGTTCTGGTGTTTTCAATCATTTGTTTGCCTTTTAGCACAACTGTATAAACATGTGCATAGTATTGCTTCCTTAACACATTTCAGGCAACCTTTCGGTTTCATAGTCAGAGTAAAATGTCTGTATGTGATTGTTGTAAGTCAATCAGCTTGGTGCTGTTGTGTTATTGCAGAAAAACAAAAAATCTGGGATAAGTAATTTCACTGTGATTTACTTAACCCATCAGCAAGACCAGATAGCATTGTTAATGTCCTACTGGGTCACTAATAAGGATACAATAGAATGTGTTTAACAAATTTTATGTCTTTTTGTAAAGATGTTGAGGTTATTGTGTCACGTTTTAAATCGCATCCAATTGGCACTAAAGGAGGTACAATCAGATTAAAACCAACTGTTTTGACTAATGCCACAACTTAGCTTTGTTTCAAACCACAGTGAGTCATTCTATTAGATATGCAGAAGAGATTTTGCTTTGTAAGAGAAAACAAATGTATCTATATGAATGTGCGACTGTGGACTTTATTAAGTATTTTCTTCCCATGTTGTGGTTATAAAAAAACAAAACAAAAAAAATGTGTTCATGTTACTGTAGTTCGCTTTTATCTGTATTGTTCCTGTAATAAAACAAAAACACTTATGCAGTGTTTGTGAGCCCTGGGAGGACATGATCTCGTTGGTGACCTTTGCCCTCCAGCTTTGTGACTATTACTAGTGTTGTTGTATGAGTAATCTGTAAAGTTACTATAAGCCTTTAGGTTTATAAATATATATCAAAGTCTGTGTCTGTCTGTTGTACAATGTATTCTCTGTATCTCTATATTAAAAAAGCCGTTTGGATTTTAAAAAAGTGCTTTAGCTCAAGAAAAGTGTACACATCAAAGAGTAGGGTAACTTGTTGGTTCACTAATCTTTGTAAAGACAAATTGCTTGTAGACAGTGGTTAGATTTAGCAGTGCCTCCTAGATGTAGCTGATCCTAAATCACTGCAAATTCAGCAGATTGAAGAATATGTTATCTTTTTTCAAGTGGGTTCTAAATTAGTTGTAGATCCAATGATTATTTTCTGCACATTTTGTTAAAATAGCCCTATGTGTATTGGTTCATAAAATACATTTGTAACACACACTTACACACACACAAACATAATCACCTGCATTAGCCTTCTGGTGGTGGATGCTTACAAAGCGTATTCAAGGAAGTTATGAACAGTTTGTGCATCAGAGGGTGCAATTTCCTCTTTTTTAAAAGCACACCGCGTGTTTAAGCTTCAGTCTCAGTATCAGCAGCATTGGGAGCTGTTAGCTAACCATGATGTTGTCATCATCCTGCAACAAATGTCCCACTCACCACGGCTAACACTTCTACCAATGCTGAAGATGGGAAACAAAGTTAAATATGTTGATAATTTGAATATGTATCTGTGGTCTGGAGCTGCAGCTCGTACACCAGCAACAACTGAAAGTTTGATGTCTTGTAGGGAAGTGTTAGCTGTCTTGGAGTGTTGATGTTTGCTATTGTCTCAGGATGATGATGTCCTAACGTGAGCCGAGCACCAACAGCAAAGGCTGCGTTCAATTCTGAAATACTTAAATAGAAACATCAACATTTACATTTAGATTTACACATTTGATTTTAGGATATGACATACATTAACATTTAAATTTAAAGCTATAGCTGGTAATCCTGAAAGAAAGAAAGACTTTGTTATACTGGGTGAAATGGTCCTTCCATCCTGAGAGTAGTCAATACATTACGTATTTAAAAAAAGAAAGGAAACAAATCCGACCTCTGTGAGAGCTGCAATACTGTAATAACTCTGACCAATCCCTGCCATTCAGACCAAATGGCAGGGATTGGTTAAATACCTTCATGTCAGATGGGAGTGGTTAGATGCCTTTATGTCATGATTTTCATATGTTGGTTGAATAATAACAATCAGATTTTTGTGAAAGCAATAGAGAAGGTAAACTTGTCTTTTGAAAACATTCCTGTGGAAACTTTATTTGTTAGTTTACAGTTTTTTATTAGTCCTAACTGCGTCATGCTTCCAGTTATCCAGCAGATGGTGAAACCAAGAAAAGAAAATCTGATTTAGGTCATCATCAAGATGGGTTCAGGCTTTTGGCAAGAGAGGCGGGCAAATTTTGAAAAAGGGGGTGGTTTACAACTTGATACTTTCCACCCAAGATCTCCGGGGTAGTATCACACACAGCACCACGTCTGAAGGAGGAAGAGAAAGAAGGAGATCGCGACATAATCCGACCGGAGGACAGGAGTAAAAGCTGCTTTTTCCTATTAAAAAAAAGAAAGAAAACTCTTTCTGAGTTTGGACAGAAAACACGCAACTCCACAGCCTTCTTCAAACATCAAGCTAGGCTACTTTAAATAAGTTGATTTCTTCACTAAGACTGGAGAAGAATCCACAGATTGGATCCGTTTCTGGCTTTAAATAAAAGTTTGAAGTGAAAGAGGCGCGCGCAGTTCCTGTTTTCTTCGGAGATTTTTGTTTTTGCCAGTTTTTCCTCAGCGCAGAAAATGTTTTGACAAAAAGAAACTTAAAGACACGCGGTGCAGACTAAAAGAGTGCGAAAACCTCTTGTGGTTTTTTTGTTGTTGTTTTTATTGCGAAGTGATGACAGCAAAGCTGAAACCGGTGGTGCTGCTGCTGCTGCTGGCGGTGGTCTGGGAGCTGAGGGCGCACGGAGCGACGCACAGCCAAACCAACCCAGAGGTGAGGGGGGCTGTGGGGGGGACCAACATCTACAAACACAGGCCTCTAAAACACTGGGATCAGCTCAGACTGTTAAATCTGCGTCCTGCAGAACAAAGAGGATCAAATCAACTCTTTAAAAAAAGAAAAATAAAGGTGTCGAATGTAGTTCGTCTTCATTCTGGCACTTAATTTGGCAGTTTCTGTTTTTTAAATTTATGTTTTAAGTTCTGGTTTTCTGGTTTTGTTCGGGTTCTGTGCTGTGATGAGAATATTTTGTAGGAGAGCTTTTGACCCTGGGTTAGAGGAAACAGCCCATAATGATGAGAGCGCTCATGAAAAACACGGAGAAGTGCTGAGAAGGCAAAAGCTGAGAACCAGCAGAAAAAATAGGGAGGAAGAAAATCCATTTTTATTGTGGTTTGGGTCAGAGACAGAGACAGAAAGATGTTTTTTTTTTTTTTAAACTTAGATGGAGGAGTTGAGAGTTGTGGGTACACAGTTCTGCTCAAAGGGGATGGATGTGATGAAGGCTATAATTGCTGACATCTGTCCCAAGACAAGTCTGAGCAGCATATTGGGGGGTGGGGGGGTCATCATCAACCATCCCAGCTGTGACAAACACATGGAGACTTTCTAACTTTTTTCCCAAAATTATATGAAATACTGTCATGGTTGTGGATTTAGTTGTGTGCTATTCTCAGACATTCAGGACATTGTTAAAAAAATATTACAGAATAAGTCCAAGTTGAGAGGCTTTTCTTTGTTAAAAATCTTAGCTGTGATTTGCTGTTCTGAACTGAACCTATTTCTTTGTTTGGATTCTTAGAGGTTTTTTTTCACCATTAGGAAGTTTAGTGTTAATTTAAAGACGTGGTTACGATACTTCACCACAGTCATGGATGTACAAATGAGATCAGAGAAATCCAAATTTTGCTTTATGATAGAACTCTGTATAGTTCTTAACAGTTCTACCTGCAGCTGTTGGAAGTTACTCTATTAACCTTCACTACTGAAGACAAAAAAGGTGTAAAATCAGGTTTAAACTAAGAGTTGAAGCTATTGTTCAAAATTAAACACTATAACGTTGATAAAATAAATTGAAATCAACCATATTAAGGTCTGGTTGCTCTTTTCATTTCTTGTAAAAACAGACTAATGTTGAAGCAGATAACTAATACCAATTGACAGATCAATACCTTTGTCAATATTTTACAGACAACATATATTCCACAGAACTCTCTTTAGAGTTGTTTTCAGGCCAACTGTTAGACAATGTTAGTTGGTTTTTTTTTTTTTTGCAATAAATATATTTTCAACACCAAAATAATAGTTTATGTAAAGTCCAACAAAAAAAGAAAGAAATTGTTGCAAAAATTATAGTTTTAATTTCATTACTATTTTACTAATGCACAAACAAATGTTATCTTGATTAAATATTGCTAAGCACTGTTTGACCACAAAAATTATGACAGAACTTAAAAAAAAATAAAAAAATCTGAATGTAGCTGGAATACCTGCAGGTTTCTTGGATGAGACAAATGACAGAACACAAACGCAGACAGTTCAGATTAAAGATAATATAATCATTTTAACAACAAAACACACATAAAAGGTCTCTTCAACTGAAATTAGAATCTTAGTAACAGTAAACATTATGTTAACAATGTAAAACTCCAAAATGTGGTCATATTTAACATGTTTGATGCCAAGTGAAACTTTGTATCAGAAAATCATTTAACTCTAACACAAATTTTTAAAGTTGCTGGCGTTTGTGAAAATACCCTGTGATTATTTTTGTTTTTATATACTTATTTGGTGGAAGTTTTCATTTTACATACTACTCCGCCCCCTCCCCACCCTCCACACACACACACACACACAAAAAAGATCCCACAAGCTTTTTGTGTGGAATTTCAACCTTGTTTGTGATTTAATTAAGTTTTTAGACTGGTCAGTATGTTGGTCCATGAGACAAACATCTGCAGATTTATGTTGCGTGACAACTCAGACATCCTGTGGTCTGTGGTGCAGGCAGGAAGTGGTCAGAGTTAAGGCAAAAAGACCCTGATGTGTCAGCACCCACCTGCATTGAACACACACACACATAGACACTCACACACACATATTGTGTGGATTTTGCATTGACTTCCATTAATTTCTAGCCTATCCCTTACCCTAACCTCACAGGTACATGCCTAACCCTAACCTAAACTTTGTTTAGCCCTAAACCTAACCCCAGTCCCATAAATGCTGCTTTTCATTGCGTGGACCAGGCAAATGTAAACAAAACAACAAAATGTCCTCATAAGCATAGTAGAATGTCCAAATGTTCCCACACAGTTCCGAAGACACAGAAATGACTACAAGCCATGAGATCATTCACTACAAAGGATGATATATTGGCATGAAATGAGATGATGATGAAAGCAAGACAGGGAGGACAGTGAGGAGGCTGTTATAGACCAAAAAGAGGGGCATTGTAGTGCAATAATGATGCATTATGGGAAATATCAGAAAATGAAGCCATTTTGTTGTTGAATGGGACAGGATGTAAAGCACAATGGTCACACATCCATCCTGTGTGAACCAACTGCTTCCATCTGTCTTGTATTGAGAGCTTGATAAAATTCAGAGGGTTTAAAATATTTGTTTTACTGATTAACCTCTTCTAAGACAAGTCATATTCGTCTTTTAAGGAAACAAAGGAAGTCAGAGTGTTGGTTTTAATACATTACGGGGGTGGCATAGGTGTAACTTCCTTCATGAAAAAATAAAAGAGTTACAGGAAATAATGTACCATGCAAAGTCATTACCTCATCTCCTTTATATTAAAGAAAAGTTCTTTTTTTCTAATGGGTTTTTCCCCTGTTAAGAGATTGTTAGCGTTGGCTAAAGGAGTTTTTTTTAACCCATAGCAGCTGGGTTTAAACCCAAAGAGGTTTTAACAGGTTTGCTGAGGGGGTCCTTTTCTGGAAGGGTGGTAGATATGTATAAAAAAAACAAAAAAACCGCAGCAATGCATCAAGTAAATGTACAAACCGCACAAAAATGGTTTGCAAAGGCGTTGTGGCAAATATACCCTCCCACACAAACCTGACACAAACAGTCGCACAAGAGGTAATAGACAGTTGTGAGCGAAGTGGGCGTTATAATTTCATGTCATCTGACATAATGCTGCAGCTCTCTGTATAAAGTGAGAGGATGTGTAATGAGCAGCTTTGTGTGTGTGCTGTATACCCAGCATGCCTCAGCTGGACTCTGAAAGCTTCTTTCCATTGGCCTTCACCGAACGGAACAACTGACTCGCTATCCTTGCTTTTTCTTTTCTCATCCTTTGCCAAACGAGACCTCTGCCTAGTGACGACCGTAGCGCTCACATACGTTCTCCTAATAAATACATCCTGGCACGTAAACGCACCCTCCCGTCACAATCCTGGACGTGCCTTCCTAAAAGTCTCTTTGATCAGCGTTTCTCATGGCATTGAATGCTGTTAGACCGTTTGTGTGTTTGTCGACCTTTTGTGAAGGCAGCAATGATCCCATGCAGCTAATAATAAGAATCGTGTGATGTATGTATGTTTATATGTCTTGGTCTGGCGACACACAAAATGCATCGGTGTGAGGCCAGGTTGGCTGGTAAATTACCACGCACAATCTGGACTCGGACCTCAGAACTAAACTTTTAGTGCAGTGCAATGGTGCAGTTTGTTTTACAGTGCATGGGAAAAAAAAATGATGGTTAACTAAGAGAAAAGAGAAGCTAAAAAAAACTGACTTTGGGATCTGAAACAACTGATCTCCCGTCGAGGAGTGTGTACGACAAGACTGTTATTCAAAGCCACAAAAGGTCAGGAACACTTGATTGAAAATGTTTGTAATGTAATTTCTCATTCCACTGTAAATCGTGACCACTTCCTCTTCTTCCGTCTGCTTGAGTTACTCAGACCATTAGGTTGGTCAGAAATAGCAGTGTGTGACATTGAATAAGACTTTGTCAAGTCACCTGACGACTGACTTAATGTTAAAAAAAAAGAAGTGTTCAGTGTGATTCAACAGAGTTTTTGTTGCCTGAGATGAGGATAAAATTAGAATTTGGTTAAAAAACAAACAAAAGAAAACAGTAAAGTTGTCAAAGAGAAGAACTGGTTTAAACGTTGCATCTTTAAAAGTCTGCTTGCTGCCCATTAAGACTCTAACGATGATTAAGAACATTTTTTAGAACAAACAGCAAGACTCATTGTCACTTATACCTGGATTTAAGACCAAAGACTCTTTATGTTCCTCTGTGTCCCACTCATGTAGCTGTGCTGTAACAGTAAGTCTATGTGTTCACAAGAGCTCCATGGTTGGATCAGAACCAGAAAGGGCTCATTCAGGAGTGAATTCTAAACACTTAGACCTCCGTGTTTAGGCCAGGCAGACAGAGAAGGGGAGATTATTCCTTCAAGTGTCTCTCCAGTACTGCTATTCAGCTCCTCTAGACGGGATTTTGATACAACTCTTAACTTGTGTTAAACCTAAAAATCCAAATGACAGCTTGTCTACGTCAGCACGTTTCAGTCCCAAACAGTAAAACAAGCAATGAGACATGTTTGCCATTAACTGTATGTAATAAATATTAGAAACAGTTATACTATAAAGCAATAATTGAGGCGGTCAGGGTGTGGTTGTTCATGATTATTGAAGTCTATGGATTTTCCGTAAGAGAGGGATAAGGAGAAGGGGAAGGGGGTGGAAGGATGAGGCAAAGACAGAGTTATGAACGAGGGGGGAAGAGTTTGACTTTGAGGTTTGGATGCAACTCAGAAGAAATTCCCAGTGAAATTACTGACTGACGCTGCAGCTCGACTGGAGACATTGGCTGAGTTTGTCCAAGGCCGAGAGAGAGCGAGAGAGAGAGAACAGTCAAGGACACTCCCTATCTTTTCTTATTCCTTTGTTAACTTCCTTTTCCAGCAAACACCTGAATCCAAATAAAGCAAAACAAATGGATTTGTGCTGAATCAAGCAGGTATTCGGTTAACCTTAAAAGGGGTCACGTCGCGAACGCAAGAAGTTCAAAATATCTAAAAAAGCAAAGCAGTTTCAGGTTTAACAGTGTTTGCAGTTGCCTTGGGATTTTTTTTTTTTTAGCCTTAAAGGCAATGAGTGTAGAAGAAACTATGTGGGAAAAGCATGGAGCAAAGCCACTGGGTTCACATGTCAGACCCGCACTGCGGTAAAACAAGTTTCCAGGGGAAAGTCAGGTCAAACTTTAGCTCAGAACCTGATGACCATCATAAAGTGTGGGCAGAAAAAGTTCAGATAAATGAAAGTATTGCACAAGTGAATAGAGTTAGGCTTCACATAACAAAAGTTAATTTTTAACTCTTAAAGGGATTTTACACCAGTTTCTGTCTCACTGTTTATTTTTTTTGTTTGACACATGAATTGTTTGAAGTTTCTTTTCTTTTTTTTAAACACGGTTTCACCGAGTAGAAGTCCACCAACTCACTGGAGCAACAATTGTTGATGCCTGAATAATGTTCGAGTTTAATAATTTAATGGGGGACTTATCAGGTGTTCGACAGCAATGTAGCCCCGGGCTCCAAGATACTGAAAGCACAGGGAGAAGTTATTTAAGAGCTTGTTTTGGTTGTCAGTGTGGAATGTGTTTTTTCTTTTCTTTTTGCTGCAGCCACATAAAATAACTTCCTGAACTTGTAGTTCTTATAAATGTTTATACCAAAGAGTTCCTCAGATTTGGTTTGTCAACAGAAACGTCAGCTCAAATATGAAGTGTTTTCACCCGTTTCTGTTTTACTTTTAACGCAGACGTCATTTTTCATGGTTTCGGTTTTTTCTCTCTGCAGTCCTGGCTGCAGCAGTATGGTTACCTGCCCCCAGGGGACCTGAGGACCCACACACTTCGCTCCCCTCACTCCGTCTCGTCGGCCATCGCCACAATGCAGAAGTTCTATGGCCTCACAATCACAGGGACCTTCGATGACAACACCGTCGAGTGAGAACCTCGAAACGGCTTTTTTTTACACTTGGAGCAAAAAATAATTAGTAGCTATAGATTCAGCCATTCATTTTCTTTACTCACATTTTATTTCTGGTCATCATTTCCAAAAATCCTTAATTGGGTTTATGTCATATTTTACTAACAGACTGTAAGCAAACAGACCCACAAACACAAGTACAAGATCACCTGCCTGGGTGATAATAAAAGTTTTACTTGCTGACATTGTTGAGAGCCGGGTGTGTTTTTCTTCTTGCAGGGCTATGAAGAGACCGCGCTGTGGAGTGCCAGATAAGTTTGGAGCTGAGCTGAAGAGCAACCTGAGGAAAAAGCGCTATGCTATCCATAACCTAAAGTGGCAAAAGAATGACATCACTTTCTCGTAGGTCCACAAGTGTAAAACACGATGTGTTTTTCTTTTCTTTTACTTGATCTAATTGTGGTAGCTAATTGCTAAATGTGAAAAAAAGTATCAAAAGGCTAAAAGCTAATAGTAGCAGAACGTTAACTAAAAGCCAGTAGTAACAACAGAAAATAAAATTAGAACAAGTGTGCTGAATCGGTCTCAACATATTTTGTGGGAAAATATTTGTAAAAGACATTAAATATTTTAAAAACGTATGAACAGTACAAAACCAAAATGCCATTTGCTTCTTTTGTTTTATCTCCGGAACTAGGTAAAGATTTTTACAAATTGGAAAACACAGTGTGTCTAAAGAGTCTTGTTTTTTTTCCCCCCCTGCACACACAACCCTCGTCCTGTTCAGTATACAGAACTATACCCCCAAGGTGGGAGAACACGAGACCCATGAGGCCATCAGGAAGGCCTTCAAGGTGTGGGAGAGCGTCACTCCGCTCCGTTTCCGGGAGATTCCCTACAGCTACATACGAGACAAAGTGGAGGAGTTCGCGGACATTATGATCTTCTTTGCGGAGGGCTTTCACGGTGATAGCAGCCCGTTTGATGGCGAGGGGGGCTTCCTGGCACACGCCTATTTTCCTGGCAACGGCATTGGCGGAGACACCCACTTTGATGCATCTGAGCCGTGGACAATTGGGAACCAGGACCTGCATGGTAAGACTCTGTTGTGACAGAGTTTACAGTAAACGAGACATTTTATTGCTTCAGAGACACTTTAACGCTTAAATGTTGGGAGCTATTGCATGTTTAAAGTCTGGGGCCAAAACCTGGGGCAGGTTCAGGCTGGTGTCAGAAAATCTGAGGTTGTGAACACCTGTGTGAATGTGCTATTTTTTTTCAAAGGCAGCAACCACAGAAATGTGCAGTGTCAGCTTTTTTAGTTGAACACACCTCGTGACTTTAGGCCGGTTTTCGATTTATCTATGTGCTTTTGAGTCACTTTGAAATTCCACAGTCCTGGTTTTTTTTTTGTCTTTTCAGCTTAAACGTTGTACTCTTTACAGCCACACAGAGTCATTTTCAATACATACTGATGAGATCTTGTAATATGGGATGAGGTAGCAAAAACACAAAGCTTGACCCAAAATTGCTAGAACTCTGTCCCTTCTCACTGAAAGATGATCTTAATCAAAAAAGTTACAGAAAAAGGCAGTGAGAGATATGCAATCCTTTCAGGAATGCTACTCTGATATGCTAATTGTTTTTCATTGATTGCACTGTTGCAGGTAATGACGTCTTCCTTGTGGCGGTACATGAACTGGGTCACGCTCTGGGTCTTGAGCACTCCAGTGACCCTTCAGCCATCATGGCTCCCTTCTACCAGTGGATGGACACGGAGAACTTTCAGCTTCCTGACGATGACCGCAGAGGCATACAGCAAATTTACGGTCTGTTGGCGTCGTCTAATAAAAATGTTCAAAATGTGTTCAGTCTTCAGAAAGATTTATCCAAAACCACAGTTTAAGTTTGGACACCTAATGAATTAGAATTTGCTCGCCTATTTAGGGTCTGGTTCAGACCTTCCACCGCCTCCCCTAACACCACGCACACCGGACCACAACCCTCGGCCCACAGACAAGCCTCACTTTGGCCCCGACATCTGTGACGGTCACTTTGACACCATCGGCATCTTCAGAGGAGAAATGTTTGTGTTCAAGGTAAACTAATGGGAGAACAAGCTAATTCTGATTTAATTTAGTTTATTCAGCTGGTTGACTGTAAAGTTCTCTTATTTTGAATTTTAAACTTCAGGATAAATGGTTCTGGCGAGTGCGTAACAGTCGCGTGTTGGATGGTTACCCCATGCCGATTGGACACTTTTGGAGAGGACTGCCCACTCATATTAATGCTGCATTTGAGAATGAAGAAGGAAAATTTGTTTTCTTTAAAGGTCAGTCTAGTTTTAGTTTATGGATGAAAAAAAAAACTTCTGTTATTAAACAACCAACATCATGTCTCTCTCTGTTCCTTTTATCTTCTCACAGGGGACAGGTATTGGGTCTTCAGTGAATCAAATCTGGAGTCAGGTTTTCCAAAGAGCCTTAAAGAAATGGGCACTGGGCTTCCCAAAGATCGGATAGATGCTGCTCTCTACTACACCCCCAATGGAAAGACATTTTTCTTCCGAGCTGACAAGTAAGTCGTGATTCATCATTTGTGTGTGGGCATTCAACAGAAAACTGTGTTTCACCTTAAAACCAAAATCCCCTTTATATCACCACCAACAAAAATAGGTTTGACTGTTGATCACTCATTCATATCACTCTTTCTTGTTTAATGGCAAAAACATATAGGGGAACTAAAATGTTAGCTTGGTATTAACACTCGGTGTTAAAATAAAGCCACGCCTGTTAATCACGATATCCAAATAACCACCAACATTAGTGCCCATGTGTCATCCTGCCAAGAACAATCTCAGTCATGGATCAAATGTACATCAGGTTGTTATTGGTTGAAGCTTCTTCTTTAGAAATTCACAACTTCTTTAGAACTTTACCGTGCTTTATTGAGTACCACACTTTGTCTTACCTTCAAATTCTAAAAATGATAGTTTGGATCTCTTTCAGTGGTGTTTTATGAAAACAATATCTTACCTGTTGTAGATAGCTCCTTGAGCCACTTCAGTTTAGAGAAAGAAAGTTGAATTCTGACCGAATTGTTAAACTAAGAGCTAGTCTGAGTGGGAAGAAAATCAAAGTGTCTAAAACATCTTCAATGTAATAACCTAGGTTTTAATTATTTATCTCCTAACGGAGGTAATTCAAACAGGTAAGATATTTGTTCTTCACCATTCCACAGAACGCCACTTCTAAAAATGTGAACTATTGCTTAAAGTTTAACTTTAACTCCTGAAGGGTAAATTTTAAAAAAATCAAACTTCTTATTTATCTTGAGTCATGTTACAAATCCGTAAGACCAAAAAAAAAGTAAAGTATAAAAAGTAAAGTAATACAAGTAATAAAAAAAAACAATAAACTCAAAAATAATCTATTATGTCAAGTAATACATTAATTTAAGTTTAACTAGTTTTCTTTTTAGTGACTCTAGACCAGTACTTTCAACAAATTGTATACAATCTTAATCAAGTATTAAGCTAGTAGAGAAAACTTTTGGTTACGAAACGTACATTTTCTCTCTGAAAATGGAAGTTTCTCACTGTGGGACGCATTGTTTGGTGTCACAACAAGAGTTACAGATCAAGATTCAAAAGAGAACTATAAGTCAGAGTCCAGGTTCTGTAAAAAAAGAAAACAAAAAACATCTGCTTTGCACAAGTCTAATTTAAGTCTAAACTAAATATATAGAAATCAAAGTTACATTTCAAGTCTAGATGTGTGACCTTTAAATCAAGAGGAATGTTTGTCGGTGCTATAATGTGTTACTTATGTTTACATATCTTCCCCTCTATCGTTCTTTTGTTCAGGTATTATAGTTTCATTGAAGAAACACGAAGAGTTGATGATGGTTACCCAAAATCTATTAGTGTCTGGCAGGGTGTACCTGAAAACATCAAGGCAGCCTTTATGAGCAAAGATCAAGGTAAGAATGGATCGATAACATGTCACCAACTGTGCTTTCTTAAATCTAAAGTCAGGTTTTTGATTCTGGATGTGGCTTTTCTATTTCTTTTATTTATTTCTTTTTACTTTTTTTTTCTTTCATCCATCAGCGTACACCTACTTCTACAAAGCCAACAAGTACTGGAAATTTGACAACCAGCGGATGCGTGTAGAGCCTGGGTACCCCAAGTCTGCCCTCCGTGACTGGATGGGCTGCCCTAATGAAGACCCTAAGACAGATGGAGGAAGAGGAGGGGGCGGACAAGACAAGGACAAGGAGAGAGAAAAGGACAAGGAAAGGCACGATACTGGCAAAACTACAGATGAAGAATGGGACAGAGAGAAGGAGACAAAGACAGAAGACGTGGACGTGACCGTCATTGAGACGACTCAGGGGAGCGGCTCTGTCGCTGTGGTTGTGCCGCTGTTTTTGTTAGTGTGTGTGATTGCCACTTTAGCGGCCTTGGTGTTCTTCCGCCTGTACGGTACCCCGCGCCGAATCTTGTACTTCCAAAGATCGCTACTAGACAAAGTGTAGGCGGTGAGACGGAGGAGAAAGACAGGGAGAGAAAGACAAAAACAAAAAAAACGCGCAGATAGCCGAGCAGGAAAGCAAAAGCAGAAGTGTGAGACTTCTTCTGAAAACTATTCTTACCACTGCCAGATTTATTCGACTATTTCTCAACCACTCAGTCCTTCAGATATTTTTTTTTTTTCGTCCTCTGACTCCACCCTCTCCCTTCTCCGGTGGTAACTGACGCCAGCTCTTTGCTGTTTGTTTTAGCCTTTTTCAATGTCTCATTCTTAGTTGTTTATCATGGTCAGCATTTGAGCTCTTGTGAATTTCCAAAGCAGCCCAGCATTTCCACGAGCCTTTACGCGAACTAACAGTGTCTGTTCCCCTCCCCCTCACCATGCGTCCTCCTTATTAACTTCATCAAACTGACACAAACACGTTCTCCTGAAAACCACAGTGACATAGTTACCGTGTCTCTTAATCGTCTAGTAAGCCAACATGTTAGAGCCTATTTGGACCGTAAAAGGAAATTAAAGTGTTTGCTGATGTTTGTGTGACATTCACTCATAAAAGCAATACCGCGAATATTTGCCCCCTTTTTTTTCAATCTGTCTATGATTATTGTTATGAACGCTGTTGTCATTAGCATTATGACTGTTACTATTATTGTTGTTGTCCTCCGAGTAAAGAATGTTAATGTATATTGTCATTAAAAAGTCCTGCTGGACAGAGACACACACTTTGAAAATGGCCTTAATTTTATATATGTGGGGACAGTGAATGGGGAAAAGGGGTTATGTATTGAAACTTGATTGTTATTTTTTTTTATACTTTGAATCAATTTCAAATGAAAATAAATTGAAGATCTAAGAAAATGACTTCTTTCTGTCATTCTATTTACTTTCGTACTTGAATTTCTTTTCAGTGAGGGTGCTGCGTAAGTCAGGGCCTTTAATTAGTTCAACGACGACAATAATACTAGTGATGATGATAATAATGACAACACTTTGGTTTTCGTAATAACACTGTGTGTACTTCCTTTTTCCTAAAAGAATAAAGCACGTTTCAAAAGACTTTAAGTGCTTTCAATTTCACGAAGTAAAATCACTTTCTTCTGCCGCATTTAATATTTTCAGGTTCTTTACCTTAAGCACTTGCATCAATTATGCTTCTTTTCCATCTGGTCTTCCCCTGTCTCCCTGGACCTCCAGGTTTCTTGTCCTCCGACCGCACCACTGCATGACTGGGGCTCAGAATCTGGCAGGCCCTAAACTGGGTCGGAAAATGCAGACTGGATCCAAAGCTTAAGTAGAAACAGCGATGAAGACGATTGTATAAACCCGTTGCTGCACAGCAGAAAAACATATCCAAACTATACAATCTGTGCGTGTGTGTGTGAGTTCTTCTTTTACCGTACTTATGAGGACCACGGGCTAAAGGAGGATTTCACAGCATTTTGAAGACATTCAAGCTAAGTGGTCAATATTCTTTTAAGGCTTTATGTCTGAATATGCAGTTTGACTATCGGTGTTTTTAGTATCAGCTCAGAGGGCGAATGTGCGAAATGTCCTCAGAATTACAACAAACTGTTCATATTTTAAGCAGCTATAAAAGCTTTCATCTGCGCATCATGCTCGGTGTATTCATACGCTATAAAACACAAGCCAATAAAAGCTCCAAACAGCAGATTTTAAGTGTCCTTTTATGTCCTCATGATCCCACTCCACTAACAACAGCCACACATATTACAGTGAAGCTGATTGTGGGCGGGGCTCAACGCTTCTATGATATCCAATGATTACAGAAATTGGGCTGCATGTAATAAAAATGATGAGGTGCTGTGTCCAAAGCAGATGGTTTAATAGTACTCATTTGTTTTGACTTCGCGACAGTGTTTTCAAGAGAGAAGTCACGAGGATTTTCGTGGGGGAGGGGAAGAAGGCGCGAGGGGGGGTTTAGTCACATTTGGAGGCCTGAGATGGAGCAGAATTTCATGAGCAACATCTGGAAATCTGACTGCATCATGTGAGCCAGACACACAGCAGGACGTGGAGATGAGAGGTTGGGGGATGGGAAGTAGTTTGGATTTGTTTAATTACAAACAAAATAAAGAGGAATAGAGGATTCGTACATGTCCTTTAGATTTTTCTCCTCTGTGAGAGGAATGTAGCCCACATTTTTGTTGTGCACTTAAAAAAAAAAAAAAATCTTACTCCAGTCACCTCTGTGGCTTTCAGAGCAGTCAGACATTTAGCTTTAGGTCAGTATTTGTTGTTTTTTTTATCTTTCCCAGCTGACTCTGCAGAGCGGGTAAAAGAAGTGCTTCAGCAAAATTCTCCCCCACAAGTTCCCTTCTCGTCTTCGTGTGTAATTGGAGACCTGTTTTTTTCACTGTCCAGGAAACTTTTTTTTTTTTTTTTTAATAAAGCTGAACAAAAGACCACATCACAATGTTCAGGCGTCTTTAAGCCATCTCAATCAGATGACTGTTTTGTTTTCTAAAAGTTTTATATGTTAAAGACAGCGTTCATTACACAATTTGAATCAAATATCAGGATTGCTTAAAATAGGGCAGAGACACATTGTCCTGAAAATTGTATTGGAAACTGGGGGGATAAACAGCTGCAGATTTAACTACTCTTGATATTTAGCTGCTCAATATTCAGGGTTTCTTCCTAGATTTGTGTTTTCTTCTACATCCCTTGTTTTCAGTGAATACCGTGAGATTCAGGCATGCCAATTGTTAAACATTTAAGCTGTTCATTACAAACTTGTAGATCCGAGTTAGTGATCAGTTTGCTGATTACATCTGTGCGTCAGTTCACCTTACATGACTTCAAGTCCAAGAAAACCAACACGGTTTTCAGAAATAGATGTTTCTTTTAAATGTTGCAGATCAAAGCAATTTAAATGTGTGCAGTAGTTATATTGTTGTTCATTGTTTGTGAAACATATTTGTTCAATTTGAAAATTGAATGGAGTTTTGGATTCAATTGGAATTAGAAGGCAAATAAATCATTAAATAATTCTTATTTAGTTTACATGCTATCCCAACCTTTTTTGAAGGTTGTAAATGTTCTGTTCCTAATTTCAAGGTTACTTCAGTCAGCTATCCTTCTTTTATTATTATTAAAAGGTGACATGAAGTAAACATCCATCCATACATGGCCCTTCACATCACATTTAATGTGAAATTCTCCTTACAGATAACAACCAGCTCCATTTTATGTCTGTATATTCCCAACTTTCATGCTTCTTGCACGGTTTTCTGCTTAAACGATTGGAGTCCTTTATTGCGTTTTATTAAAATACCAAGTATACACCCTTCCATACAATTTTCCTCACATCCACTCATTTTAATGTTTCCTACAAATTAGGTCAAATTCCCAAAGATCATTGTCAACTCCTGGACATGTCTGCGTTTCCCTGAGTTTACACTTCCTGTGCCACTTCCTGCTTTAAATGGTCTAGAGGCCGATGAGCAAACCCCCCAACAGGGGAAGTCCTGTTCTGGCTCATTGTTCCTACTAAAAGCCATCATGCTCTGAAACTGATTGACCTAAACTGAAGAACAGAAGAAGGTTATTGTCAACATTTCTGCCTAGTAACAGATGTGGGGTAATGGAAAGGTGGGGACTGGTGGTGGATAAAAAAAAGAATATGTAAGGGTTTTAGATGCATGACAAATCTCTCACACATACTGGAGTACTACTAATTTAACAAAGAACAGCAAGATGAACAGTTTTTTTTTTAACTCTCAGACCGTAAACCGAAGGTAAAAGCAGGAGAGCATGAATGAATGGTTGACTTTGGCTTGTGAGCCGAATATTTTTAGCTACAGAGAAAACTACCTATAGTGGGCGGGCCTTTCTATGGGACTTTATTTAACTTACTGAGGTAACAGGTCTTCCTCGTTGCTTCATTTGTGCAACAGTTTTTAAATTAACACCTACTCAATTACCTGAACTTGAATATTGTCACGCTCTAATATGTAATCTGTGGTCACTAAAGATATTTATTTTTTAATAGATCTTTTTATTGGCTAAGCTGACATAAATGCTATTTTACCTTTTGTTTGAACTCAGACGGTTCTTTTCAGATGAGTAACGACGACTGTGGTTTCACATAAATGATGGAATGGTGAATAACATGTCTGTACAAGAAAAATAAAAGAACACGTTCCTGAACAAACACTCAGCCACACTTGACTAAACAGCTGCTATTCTGTAAATAGAAAACAGTCTGTGAAGTCAGCAAACATCTGCTTCCTGTCACGACAGGTCTGTTGGTGCTTTAATGCAGATTTCTTTGTGAATTCTGTACCTTTTGGGTC
The DNA here is from genome assembly GCA_034783495.1 of Millerichthys robustus. Lineage (NCBI taxonomy): Eukaryota > Metazoa > Chordata > Actinopteri > Cyprinodontiformes > Rivulidae > Millerichthys > Millerichthys robustus. The sequence goes on along the minus strand of JAVKLF010000064.1, from coordinate 14,773,105 downwards.
ACAACTATATTTTAGACCAGGGGTGGCAAACTCAGTTACACAGATGTGGGGGCTGAAATAAAGGATGCTCGTATTTACTGAAGAATTTTGTAAACTGATGTTGGGATTTAGAAGTAATACCTCAAATTACCCAACACTCCTAAAACATATCGTGTGAAATACAGAACTAAACCATTTACAAATACATTTAAAGGACATGTTAGCATTAATTTTGTATACATTGATCCAACAACAGTTTCCTATATATTATTTGTTTGTAATATATTTTATCACAATCCACAGGAAGAGTCCAGTCACAGGGCACTCTTTATTTCAGAAGGAAAAGGGAAACTTGAGGTATATATACACGTATGTGTATAT
>JAVKLF010000064.1:14721694-14754442 GCA_034783495.1 Millerichthys robustus | reverse complement strand
TATATATATATATACACACGCCAAAAATTTTCTACTAAATGAATAAATCTGTGTTTATTGTCCACTGGCTGCCTCGATCTTCAAAAAGCTGCTTTGCACATAAAATAACTCAAATCAGTCGACCTCAAGCTATGACTTAGAGCACCACTTATACCATTTGTTTCATATGCTTCCCGAGCCTCTCTCTCCAGACGCTGCCTCAGGAGCTCCTGTTGCTGAGCCAGATACTGCTTAATGAAACTGTTCTGGCTCATTTCCTCACCAATCTAAAGACAAAGAATGCATCACAAAATAAATTAGGCAAAATTCTTCTAGGCAGCTAAAATATTTTAGGTAAAAACATACACAAAATTTGCATTCATGTACATTCTGCTACTGATTTACAAATAAACTCCCAGCATTTGAAATTGAAGTAAAAGCATCTTTGAGACTTTTACCTGTGAGTTTGGCTGCAGTCCAATATGAGGAGTGGAGGTCCTCTGCAAATTCTCCAGCATGAGAGCCTTTTAGTCAAAGACAGAGTTTTATTTGTGCAGTATCAACGTGAGGGGACAATCTTACAAAGACAAAATTTGGCTATAAATATTCTCTAAAGTGGTCTCAGTTTGTGTTTTTCCTGTCATCAACATTAATGTAAAAAGTACTAATAAGTATCATCACTTATATGTCCATGTGACATGTATTGATTTTGCTTCAGATATAGACAGTAACTAGCATTCAGAAAAATTTGGAGAGCAAGACAATACACATCAAAGTAATTCTCTGATCATGAAAGCAAATTAGATTTAAGTCATATAAATCAATCTAATCTTAATAAACAAGGCAGTACAAGTGTACATGTCACAACAAAGAATGTTTCAATCGGTAGTAATTCCTATCCTATCAATAAATTACTGTTGTAAGGTTATTTTACATATGTAATTACCAGTATTGTGTGAAGAAAACAATAACTGGTCTAATAACAGGTCAAAGTTGTGCAAAATGCGCAATCATAACTCAAATCACACATCAGCCATGCAGCAACAAGTGACATGTCCTAAACAAGACGACCTTTGATATTTACATGTAAAGGGAAATTAATCAAAGACAAATAGACAAAAAACTTTTGCCGACAAAAAGGCTAATGTAATTAACTCTTGCCTTATATTTCTTTATGTACTGCATTTTTAGCCGGCACATTCATGTAACAGGACCACACCGTTGACCGGGAAAATGAAAATAACAGGTTTCATGGCGGAATGTGTCAAAATGTAAACAAAATCCTCTCCAAAATGGCTCATCGTGGAACCTCGCATACCCAGATATTACCCAGACACAAACTGTGCTCGTATCGTTAATGACAACATACTGTCGAAAGCACCGAGACAGACGTTGAGGCCACCTCTCAACTCACAGCGTTAGCACGAAAGCTAACAGGCTAACACAACATGAAAACCAACACACTTTACAGTTAGCCAGTAAGTTGACTGAACTTCAGGGTTTGCTGAGCCGGGCAGCTTTGAACAAGTCAAACAGTGCTCAACTACGACACGGAACAAAGTCTAATTTTATAGCGGGATGTCAACAACGATAAGTCTACTACTACGATCGGCAGGAACGACACTCAGTTGTCGGCCCTCTCCAGAGAGCATCAGCCCGTCTCACCGTTCACGCTAGCTCCTATCTACGGTGGTGCCACATTTCACCGTAAAGCTTACCCCCTTGAGTCTTTTAACGAGAGCATTCTTCTGTCCGCTTTTCGACAGTCCTCTCTCTTCAAGAGCTGCTTTTAAGTCTGCAACACGGAGGGACTGGAGCGGTCTCCCGTCCAGCGTAACGTCTTCGAGGTCCGCCATTTTCCGTTCCTCTAGTCAGTTCCCAGCGAGAGCGACGAGAAATATGGCAAGCCGTTGTAACATATATTCAAACACTAATCCAGAAGCGAAAAATATCTAAATAAAACTGAAATCGTTAGGAAAAATAAGTTTAACATACTTAAAAGTCTGTCTCAAATTTGAGTGACTGTTTTGACTTTCAGTTACAAGACTAATACGAATATGTATGACTATTTAAAAACAACATTTCTGTTGTTCTGAAATTCATGTTTCAGATATCTACACAGTAAATTATAGTAGTCAGAATTTTCATTTCACATGTTTCACATCAAAATATAATAGCAAAAATAAATTATTTCTAGTAATTATTTTTATTAATGATACCTAAACTTGCTTTTCAACTAATCCTAATACGCGAATATGTAGTCCTGGCGTTATTGAGATTTTTATTTTTAAAATTGCATTGTGTGTATGTAATAGTTTTAATTTGAACAGGTTTATGTAATTATTTTGTCCAGCTGAAATGTTTCAAAGATTTTGTGCGGCTGATAAATGATAAATCGACTTGCTATACTTTTAGAGCTTCCTGCAGCCAACGTAATTTTCGACGAGTTCAAATTATGGAAAACTTAACACAAAAAATATATTTAAATCAACGCCTAAAACTATTTATTTATCCACGCTGCACTCAAGTCATAGGTTTAGTATTTATTTTTGGGTCAATAATAACCCTTGTCTAAAGTCCACGCAAGTTTGATTCTCTTGGTTTATTGACCGCGTCCACTTCCTGTTTGATGTTTTGTTAGCTAAACTAGCATGGCTACCGTAAAGAGGTGCTCGGTTCTAAGTTTTCGCACAGCATTGTTTTAGTTGGGAATTTGTATTTGTAACCAGATATGTGTGTTAAGGGTAGTTTTATGTATGAATGGCTCTAAAATTTGAGTCCTGCGGCTGTCTGGTTTAAGCTAGCTGTTGTAAACAACCTCGGGGTTCTCTGTTTCGCCTTGGCAGCGGAGGAACAGCAAAGTTTTGGAGGTTGAAACAAACTTTCCCGAGATGTCGTGGTTCAATCAGGGCTCATACCAGCAGCAGCCCACTGGATTTACAGCTGCAAACATCCTGGGCAACACAGCCAGCCCGGTCAGTCCAACTGCAGGATCGGTGACCCAAGACCCAAGCGGCGGAACCGTTTTTTCTCCAAGCCCATTGAATTTCCCATCAGTTCCTCATCATGGTGCAACCTCCCCTCTCAGCCTTGAGAACCTGTCCTGTGCGTCTCCAAGTGTAGGTCAACTCAGAGAACCAGAACCCATCTCCTATGTGATCTTACAGGAGCAGCGGTGCGTCCTGACCTGGTTCCAGAACTGGACCTCGGCTCAGAAGGAGCGTTTCCTGAACGACCTGCTGGGAAAAGCCGTGCCGGGGAAAGTCTGCACTCTTCTGGATTCACTCAGTTCTCTTCAGGTACTACCTGCATCTGTTCTATTCTGATCAGTAGTCCAGGTTTGTCTTAACTTGCTGTGTTTCGTTTTCTGTGTGCTGACAGGTTAAGGACAAGCTCCCCAACTACTTTGAGTCCCAGCTTCACCTGTGGACTCAGTGGTTCGAGTCATGGGGAGAAGAGGAGAGGAATCATTTTCTGCGCATGTTGGAGGAGCAGGACTCTGTGTTTGTGGCCCACTTTTACAGAAGTGTAGCCGGCACAGCAGGGAGAGACTGAGGGGTTACATGTAGAACATTTCATTTTGAGAGAACCCTTTGTGTAAGCTTTGACCAAATCACTAGTTTTTATTTAAAATGTTTTTTCCCCCTATACAGAAACTGCAAGGTTGTATCATTTACTATGTTGTATGTTTTGTTTTCCAAAAATTGCTCATTGAGAGAAAAAACAGTGTTTGTTTGTTTGTTTGTTTGTTTGTTTATAAATAGTATTTACCTCACCTAGAAGACATGTTTGAAAATAAAAGAAGACAGTAAACACATTGCATTGCCAAAATTGTTTATTGTGCTGAACCAATCACAAAAAAGCATGAAACAAATGCATTTATTTTGTGAGGTAATCTGTTACTTAAATGTTGGTAACTGAAATGCACATTTTAGAAAAGTGATCAAATCAAACTTTCTTATTTTATCCAGTCAGTTGATCCAGGTTGAACCAAAACTACTGGAGTAGGATTTGCACCGTCCTCTACACAATAATTAATGAATGGATAGATTTTGTTTGTAAAAGTCTGACCTGAGAAGGTGTACATGTGAGATCTGGTACCGGCATCATAGAAAGATATCTGTCCCTTTTTGTAGTCCAGCAGGACACCCAGTGTAAGAGGTTGAGTCTCAGCTTGAATAACAACTGGTCTCTTATTAAGAGCTCTCAGCACCCCCTGTTTGTTCAGGACTAGGGTCCAGAAACCTCTACTTGGATTGAATGATAAAGACCCCTTCCTTGGGGCGGATTCGCTAGCCATCCCAATGTGGTAACAACTCTTTCCAGCGACAGACACTTCCCAGTAATGTCTGCCGCTCGAGTAGCCAGTTGAACCCAGAACGGCAAGAGACACGTCAAACCTGCCAGGGAGGTCCTGGACCTGAAGTGGGATATCCGAGGTGGATACCTCGGTTCCACCTGCAGACAAAACTAGTCTGGGGTGTGCAGTTTTTGGATCCATGGTAAAATGGGCTGTAAATGGAGACACAGATTATGTTAATCACATTTACAAATTTATTTTGCATAGAATTTGAGCAGCAGAATGGCGCTGGTACAGACGATAAAAGCTTGTGTGAACTCGGTTTTTTTTAAACACAAATAAGTAATCATCAATTAAGTGGAAATAAATAACGAACCAACAATCTGAAACATTTTTGTTCACTCCTATTATACCTTAAATCATTATGGAATAACTTGTTTTTTATTTACCTTTTAACTGGGTTACTGTTTTTACTCATCTACAAATATGGTAAGAACTGAAATAACAATATACGTCTAAACAAGAAAGTTATTTTCTAATTCTTTAGTTCTGTTCCAATTTGAGCATTTGTGAATTTTTTTTCTATGATAAAAGAGTTGGTTGGGTTTTTTTTTTTGAGAGACTCCAAAGAAATCAGGTGAAAATTTGAGCATTTTTAATGAAATATAGAATAGTTTAATAAACTTTTGCACACCTGTGTAGTTTCTGGTCATGAAAAACTGATAAACGTGTAAAACATTTGGCTTACAGAGCTGACTTCATTAGATGGAGATAATTTCTTACCCTAATCTGCATAATCTGCACTTGTTTTTGAGTGAACACACACGCACACACACGCTGTATACTTGTGCAGATTTTCCCAGTTAAGAAGAGAGATGAAAAAATGTCTTTCAGTTGGAAAATGTGCAGAGCCCTGGTCAAAACCGTGGCATATTTTTTTTAAAGTTCATGGTTAAGATTTACTAATATTAAATATGTGCTTCTCACCGATTTGGATTGTCTGATTTTCCACATCATTTAATTTCTCCAGAAGACCTGAGGTAAGAAAAGACAAAGCAAATTTACGCAGAAACATTTATCATCAAAAATTATCTTTAGATTTTTGGATTCAAACTGCCTAAACAAGTGAACATGTGTTGGTTTAACAATTTACGTAGAGAAAATGAACTCATTCTATAAAAATAATCCCAACATGAACAAGAGAAATTTGTGTGAATGCTTATTGCTGGAAAGTATAGCTAAAAAAGCTGAAATCAAGCTGAAAAGATTTAAAAGCTGAAATTAGCCGAAAAGCGCAGAAAGAAACACAAAAATTTAGAAATCAGCAGAGTAGTTCAAAGATAGCTAAAATAGCAGAAAAAACCCCAAAATTAGCAAAAGAAGCTAAAGGTAGCAGAAAACAGTTGTACTCAAATGACAGACAGTGGAAAGAGTGTAAAAAAGTTAAATTATCCAAAGAAATTAATAGAAGTATAAGTTAAAGTTTGTTGTAAAAGAAGTAAAACAGCAAAAAAAATTTAAAAAACAGCTAAAACAGTTGCTGAAACTACTGAAATTATCATAAAGAATGGGAGGAGCTTACTTGCTGAAAGAAGCTTTAAATTGCCACCAAAATGTGAAGTTAACCTGAAAAAGCTTAATTTAGCAGAACACAGCTAAAAGTTAGCCAAAATCACGGAACACTGCTGAAATTAACTGAAAGAAGCACAAAAAAGTAGCAATTAGCAAAAAGCTGAAATAGCAGGGGGAAAAAAAATCAAATTAGCAGCACAAGGAAGTTAAAAGAAGCAGAACCAGAACAAAAGCTGTAACGTGCTGTAAAGATTTATAAAAGATTTTGAAAGGTCTTAAGGATTTTTCAAAATAGCTCAAATCAATTTCATTGACATAAATGTGGCCGAAATATTCTCTGACAAATATTCTCCTTATGTGAAATACCTGAGAAATATGATGCAAAAAGTGAAATATCTGAATTAAACCACGTGTTGTGTGTAGGAGTACTTACTGTTGTAGTCTCGCTGCAGCTTGCTTTTCTCTTGAGCCTGTTTATCAAAGTCATGTCTCAGAGCTTTCAGGGCTGCTTCCTTCTCCTGCAGCAGCTGATGGTAATGGTCTGCATCCTCCTGGCTCTGCTGCAGCTGTCTCTGTATGTCTGTCAGATTGAATGATTAACACACACACACACACACATATAGTATATAATACCTATGATCCTGCAATAACCAGGGGAGTCTAAGATCTTACCGTCACAATTTGTGTTCACAGAGCAGCACATTCTCAGCTTCTCCACTTGTTGTTTCAAGTCTGACGAAGAAAATGCTGAATATTAATATTAGGAATTGGAAATATTCAGCTCAGTTCATTTTTCATGTGATGAAAATAAATTTAACACCTACACGGATAATCACTAAATGAACTTGTTCCAGATTTCATATGGTGGCTTACATACAAAAAATATTCAGAGTATCTGAGTACCACCAATGGTACTTGTACCATAGTTTAATATACATGGATTTAGGACAGATTCAGTGTGTATTCAGTGTGTACATTAGCACAATGGATAACAATATATATGTATGTTAGTGTTAATTAGATTGAAGACCAAAACCTACTCTGACAAATATTCTCCTTATGGGAAATACCTGAGAAATATGATGTAAATATCACCTATTATTAAGCATTTTCAATAATTTCTTAAAAACAATACACTTTTTAATCATGTTGATTATTTATTCAAACACAAAGACTTTGCACTTTTCATCATGTACCTTTGTTGGTGCTTTCGAGTTTCTTGCTCTCTTTCTTTTTGATATTCAGTCTTTCTTCCAGGTCTGAAAAGCAAAGCAACACCAGGCCCTAAAGTCTACAAAGATCATCGTTAATTTCCTCCGATTGTTGAATTACTGCACGCAACAGGACAACAAACCTGTGATACTCTGTGTAGAAGCAGACGACTGTTTTTTTGCATTTTTCAGTTGAGCCTTAAGTTCATTGACGTTCATTACTGAAAGAAATACAGCATAAAACCAGTTGGAATGTCACTTTACGTTAAATGACAACAAACTCTGGCTCATACTCAGTTCAAAAATCTTCGCATCGGACTGTTTAAGCAGAAGTTCGTTGTCTTGCAGTTGATTCTGTGTGAAGTTGAGTCTCTCTTGAAGCTCTGAATGTGGTTTAAAATCCATTGAGAAATGTAATTATGAAATCAGAATCTTTAATAAGGATAATTTAAATCATTTAATTGCTGTTTGTTTGTAATTTTCTTTACCTTGGAGGTTTGAGTCATACGTTTCCTTGAGGTCTGACAGTTCTTCTTCCAGCGGTTTGATTTTCTTGTGAAGTGCCAAAATCTCAGATGCTACAAATAATCACCAGTTCAACTATATATAATATATAGTTACAGATGTATATATTGATATATATTTGATAACGTTATTAAAATACTTACACAGATTAGTAATATTCATACCGCTTTTATCTATCCATTCAGATTTTTCTTTTATCTCACTTCTGATGTGCTCCAAGTCATTTTCCAGGTCTTAAAAAAAAGATAATTGCATTTTTTTTTTATAAAATATGTATGAAAATATTTGGTATTTCTTAAAATTATTATTCTACTTCATCCCACCATTGATTCTTTCTGCTTGTGCCTCCAGTTGATCTTCCTTCTGCTTTTTAAGTTTGGCTATTTCATCTTGATGTGCCAAAATTTTAAAAACTTTACACAAACAAAAGATACCATTTGATCAGTTAACAGATACAAAATGTAATGTACAACGATAAATACCTCACTGTGTACGACACCTACTCAGTTTTGTGTTCTGATCGTCTTTGACTTTAATTCCGTCAATCAGGGAGTTGATTTGATCTTGAAGTACTGCAGGTAAAAAGTACAAAATATTAGTCTTTTTCTTCTATTTTTTTTCCAAAGTCTGGATTTTAAACACTGTTAATTTATTGCAGCACATTTCGGTGTCACTCACCTCTAATCTTAGCATAATTTGTGTCATTAGCTGCCATATTTGCCAGTCTTTCAATCTCAGTTTGTTTAGCAATAATCTGCAGAACTGAAAGATTTACAGCTTCATTAAACACAAACCTCAGTGGATTTATTTGTTCCAATGGATTATTAATGGGGATAAACTCACATCTTTGAGCTTGAGGACTTTGTTCTTTCAGCTCTTTTGTTTTGGTGTCAAGTTCTCTGTTCTTTTCGTCTATGATTCCTTGAAGCTCTTAAAATAACATTACATTATTTAATACATTTGCTCATTACAGAGATGCGCAATGTTTTGTTTTGATGTACACCACTGGTGAAAAACTGTATTTTCTGCCCCCGAAACATTGATTATTTGGCTTGAATAAACAGATAAGAACTTTCTTACCTTCAACCTTGGATTTGGATACAGAATTTGCCAGTTGCCTGTTCAGTTCTTCCAGATTCCCAGTTAGAGTAGAAATTTCAAGAGCTAAAGCGAACAGATCGTTTTAACAGATACGTTGAAAGATTATGAACAATTAATAACTTACCTGTTGTAGATAGCCTTTGGTATGACCTCACTTTGAAAAAAACAGCTTGGTCTGATAAAGACTGATGAGCTAATGGCTAGTCTGAATGCAGCAAAGACTGAACCAGATTGTTGCTATCTCAAAACAACTATAATCGCTACAATTTCAAAGCAGTTTAAACTGCTCTCAGTTCTAATTACATGGTTTTTCTACAAGAAATTCTGTTATTTGTAAGTGCAAATGGCGGTTTGATCAAATTTCTAACAGTATAATGTGAAAGACGTGCCGATAAAGCATTAGGGTTTTGGAGGCCGGAGCTGTTTTAAGACAACATCTTTCAAGCGAACTGTTAGTTCACCATAAATTCATCAATCCTGTCAGACCTAAAGTCTATTTCTCTAAACTGAGGTTGTTCAAAGAGCCATCTAAAACAGGTACGAAATCAGTCATTCCTAATATTTTGACAAAACCCTATTTCAGAATGGCAGACATATTCCTTTAAGACCATTTAGCTAAAAACATCCTATATGAAGCACTCAGAGTAAAATCGTAAGAAAAGCTTCATCACTCACTAAGTGAAGCAACAGCGCCGGACTTGGACTTCAGCTCGTCGATCTTGGAATCCAAATTATTCTGCAGATCTATAAAAGCAGATTAATTCTTCCAATCTGAAGCATGTTAGCATGTTAGCATGTGTCAGGTCATAAGAGACAACGCTCACCTGTAATCTTCTGTTCACTCTCAGGACACTCTCTCTGTGTCTGGTTCTCATGTCTCTGCAGTGCTAAAATAAAAAGCGTCACTATTGTACATTTAACCTATACCCAGTATATACCTTTATATAAATACAGTATATATACCCTTCTATAAAGTACCTCAGAATGATACTTGAGTGAAAGTACAAGCATCTTACAGTAATAAAAGTACAAGTTTGAGTAAAGGTGAGTGGTTAGAATTTCCAAAAGGACATTTATTTGGAGGTAACCCCCCCTAAAATAAATAATTATTCCATTCAAGTATGGAGAACCAAAATTTCAAGTAACAAAGTATTTGTACTTTGTTACGTGACATCTCTGCCTAAATAATCTCCTTTTACTGTTTTGGTGCAAAACGTTTCGGTGAAGTTACCTTCAATCATAGCCCGATAACGCTGGTTTTCCTTCACTTTAATAACATGTTCTTCTTTCAGGTCTAGAAAATATAAGAATAGGGATGTTTTACATGCCAAGTGACAGCAAATAAACAAAAGACAGCCCAGACCTGAAATCTTTTGCTGCATCATTTGTTGAAGAAGCAACATGAATCTGAGGTTTAAGCTGAAATCAGAAAAGCAGCTCACCTTCAAGTCTTTCCTGAAGTCCAGGGAGCTCCTCGCATGTTTGCCGCAGATCTGTAATTAAAAATAAAAGTGGGATCAATTTGTTTTCATCTAAAATGAGTCAAAACTCAATCTTACCTGTAAAAACTCACATTTCATTTCAGTTTGGGCTGTGGTATAATCATTCTTACAAGTGTTGAGCAGAGTCAAAATATCTGTTGAAAGAAAGATTAATCACCAACTAACCAACCAAACAACCAATTACCGAGATTAATAAGACTTTGATAGTAAGATCATTTGTTTCTGTGGACGCCAAAAAGAGCAGAGACACACTCACCCTGGTGTTGACCTGGTGACGTCTGAGGCTGCTTTCTCATCTCCTCCATTATGCTGATAACTTTCATCACTGCTCAAAGTAATAGAAAAAAGTTAGCCGTTCAACCGGACGTTTGATTATTTTTAAGTGCAAGGCACCTCCCTCTCAACTCATACTCACTCAGTTGTGGGACGACACTGTCTGCTCCCTCCAGCTTTTTCTGCAAAAAGACCTCGTGTTTTTTCTGTATCTCCAACTGTTCTGTTATTAAGTGAATAAAAAACATGGAAATGACTTTCTGCATCCAAAGACTGGCTCGTTATGTTCTTTTGTCCCGTTTTGTGACTTTGCGATGAGTACCTTTAAAAAAAAAAGGTGCATTCCTAAGTTTTAATGAGCTCATTCACCTGAAAGGGTAGACTCCACCGTCTCTGAAGTATTTGAAATCAGCTTTTGTAATTGTTCCACCTCGATTTGCAGTTGCAGAATTTCTCTTGCTGGAAAAGAAAATGCATACATTTATTATAAAAAGTCAAGAAAACTTAAGAAAAGAAAGCTGTTGCAGTCCTTGAAGAAAAATGCCTATCACCCGCCACCTTTCATAAGCTTCAAACTACGGTAATAAAGGATGTTATGCCTGATCTTGTGATTTTGTGAGATTTTGCAGCCCTTGAAGGATTTTCTACCACATCAAACTTTAGCTCAGTATTTGTAAAAAATTAACTAAACTATAGTCAATTTTGCGTTTGCCTGTCAGTTAGTTGTGGCGGCCATCTTGAACAGGGTTGACTCCAAAAGTTGATCAGTTGTAGATGTACTTCCAATCATTACATTTTAAGAGTTTCGTGGTTCACGAGACGTTTGGCTGATGTCTCAGACAAACACACACAGCTACGATTAAAAACGCATCACCTTCTGTAGCGGGTGACCAATTAAAAAACAAACAAAAAAACAAAGTTCCTCACTTACTGAGTGTCGTGTTGCCTTCATGATCAGTCAACAGCGAAATTGCTTTTTTAAGTTGCTCAATTTTTTGCCTCAGTAGCCTACGGGCGTCTGAAATAAGGAATAAAATTAATGTAAACGACACAGGTGAGAGCTGACAACATGCTCCAAGTCTGGAACGCACCAGTCATTTTGGACTTGGACTCCTCAGTCGTAAATTTGATCCTCTTCTCCAACACTGTAATCTTACTGTGCACGAAAACCAGCTCCAGAACTGACAGACCAACAGACAGCAGGAATCGAGACGCGTTTCATGAAAAGCTTTTAATATTAATTTTAAAAAAACCCTAAAACATTGGTGGAGTTAGACTGACTGACCATGTGAGAGTGAGTCTCCTTGTTCTTTCAGCTCATTGATCTTTCCATCGAGTTGTATTTGTAGATCTGAAGGAACATGAACACAGAGACGACAAGGATTAGACATTTAATGTGATAGTTCAGACATTTTGAAGTTCTGTGTAGATAGCTATTAAATGACCACCGCTTGGAGTCTCGATTTGACTAGTTCACTCATTTCTGATTGTGCTTTCTACATAAAAGACTAAATAGGGAACAGGGAACGTCTCAGTGTATTTCAAACATTACTTGAATGCAGAAGTGCTTAAACGTTATGCACTAAGTAGTCCCAGTCTGATGTTGCAAAACTAAAAACCAGCAAGATACACCGCCTGAATCTGAAATGACGGTCGGGTTTATTCTGCCGGCTGACTGAAAGAATGGAAGAACACTAGAGCAATGGGTGTACAGATTTTTGTTTCCATAAATGTAACATGAGTTAGCGTAGCCGCTACATGTTTCTGTCTGTACAGTGTATATTTGTCAATTAATCCTCTCAGTTTCAAAAGATTTATGGAGTTCATGGTTTGACATTGAATTAGTAAAGATTTTTGTTGTCAAAATCAAAGTGACAGCCATTTACCCAGAATCCTCCTGGTGAGCTGAGAAGTAGTTTCACTGGTAAACTCTTCCTGACTTAAATCCAAGATCTGATCCTGCAGCGAGATTATCTGTAGAACTGAACAGACATTTAACCCTCTTTATAGACAGGCTGCTCATATAAGTCATAGAAGACAAACGCTTCTGCAAAAAGAAAAACTTACTGAGAGTCCGAGTTGCTGGATCTCTATCAATTTTCAGCTTTGTAGCATTCAGCTGATTGGTCTTATCTTCCTGTTCTTTGAGCAGAACTGGGTGACACGAGATTAAAAAGAAGAAGCTTTCATTTAAAAACAAAACTCTTGAGTTCCAGAAATACAAAAGAAAGATATTCTTCAAGAATAAATTACAAACAATCACCTGAGAGTATTTTACTTACAGGAAGTTAAATGTAACAAATCCAATAGTAAAATAAGAAACAGCCGTTCAATAAAACCACTCACTCGATATCAGGATAGAGTTTTCTTTTGAATCCATGGCAAGTTTAATTTTCTTTTTTAAAATATTCAGCTCTCGTGTGAGGATCATGATATTCGGGACTGAAAGAAAAGACCATTTATATTAGATAAAACACAACTAAAGAAACAAAAGTAGTTTAGTTTATTTGAGAAAAGCTTACCATGAAACAGCAAAAAGGCTTAAAAAGGAGGCCACCGGACTTAGATCAATTCTTGTTTGAACATGTTTGGACAATTCTTGTCCGGTTGCCTCCGACTGAAGCCTGTCGGCTGTTGCGACGACCCAGATGACACCGGCGTCTTACCGTGAAATATTTCACTGTCGATCGTGTTCAGCATGTTGTTCATCTGAATCTGCAGCTGCTTTTGATACACTGTCAAGAAATCGACGTGAGAAGCGCAACATTTTGCTCACAGTTAGGAAGCGTCTCTGGAACACAGAGGTGCAAAATAAAGATGAGAATCTTACAGTCGGTGACAAACGACAACGCAGAAGTGCAGGTGCTCAGATTCAGGCTGAGCTTCGTGACCTCGCGCTCCAATCCAAAGACCTCTTCATCTGTCGGCAAACGGGAAGGTTAGGAAACTGCAAGGAGTCTGACACTTATGGGATGTTCTGAAGGAGGTTTACACACCGAGCCGGGTATTATCCTGAGTTGTTTCCAGAAGCCGAGTTTTCACCGACTCCAGCTCGTCTTTTATGTCTGACAAAGATGAGACAAATATCTGTCAGATTAGATTATTATCAGGTATTTTTTTGCAGGTCTGGGACTAAATATAAACAATCACCTACCAGTACAGAGTTGGATGCTGTTTGTCTGTAATAAATCAAATGTATTGGATTAAAAGACAGAAGACTTTACCAGAAGGGTGTCCAAAGGTTGGCCTGCGGGCCATTCGTGGCCCTCGATGTGATTTTGTGCGGCCTTCGACAAACCTGAACAGAATCATTTGACTCGCGAGCGTAAAAAGTTGATGCTTTCTTGGAAATTTATAAATTACATATTTTTAGAATTTTTTAACAAAAAAAAAACAAACGGATAATATAAATAATACTAATAATATAAATATCTTAAATTGTGCAATAATATGTGAAATACATTTTTTTTAACCATGTTTAATATTTTCTTTTCAATCCTGTTGAGAAAAAGGGACAACAAAGCTTTACTAACTTTTACCAAAAAGTTGATTTTTGGATAACCATTCATAAAACTTCGCAACACAGCAAGTATTTCTGATTAAATGAGTTGTTTTTGAAATTAAACTGAGTTAAAGGAGTTCTGAGACAGAATACAAACAATCACCAGGCAGTACAAAGTTGTATGACTTGAATTTGATGAGGTTATCTGGATATTTAACATAAAAAGTCATTTTGAACACGACAAAACTTTTTTATGTTTTTACAGTTTTCCTGAGTTCCATCCTTGACGACTCACCTTGGTCTTTGCTTGAATAATCTTCACACCTGGGACTCCTGTTTCACCAAATATGTCATCCACATAGGACTGGACTAAAACAGAGAGTGGAGATGGGAGGGAAAAATCATTGAGGTAATATTTTATGTTGGTTCAAAAACAAATGTGTATTTACGGCTGCTTACGATGCCTGTTGTCAGATCCATCAAAGAGGCAGAAGAGCAGAAGAGGAACACAAACAAAGTGAGACCGCCCAGCCATGGCTCGGACACAGACCCTTCGTCTCTTATCTGCAGCAGCAGCGGTGCTCTTTATACTGATCACGAATCAGGGCTCGCTACGAAAAGGAAAACAAGATTTAGTCTGGGGATCAGCAGTGGGTCAGGAAGGGATGGGTTGGTGTGTGGCAATAACCACAACCCAAGAAAATTACACCACCCAAAAAAAAAACAGGAACAAAACCTGTGTCTGTTAGCAAAATTGATCATAAACCAAAACAACAGATTTTAGTATAACTGTCAGAAAGCACTCGTTTGATGTACCTCTACGACCGATTAACCTTTGGAGCCTAATCAATTCAATATGGCCACCACAGCCAGCTGGTTTTTTTTTTTTTTTTTGTTAACACAGAAATGGCTGTAACTCAGTCAAGTTCACAGATATTAAACTGAAATTTGGTACAGTAGTAGCTGAAACTCATCCCCAACACATATTTCAAGCATTCATAGACTGATCAAGATCTTTGTTTGAGAATGTTGCCACTGACTATTTGGAGTCACCTATGTGTCTGTTAGCAAAATATCGCAGAAATCACTTGACTGATTTTAAGGAGGTTTTCAGAAAACAAGGACTGGATGTCACTCTATAAGTGATTAACTTTTAGAATCAACACAATTCAAGCTGCTTATTGCAGCCAACTGACCTTTAAAAACACAAAATTGGCTCTAATTTAGTTATTTTGACCTTTATTGAGCTAAAATCTTTTACGGTCGTTGCAGAGAGTCATACAAAATATATTATATTACAAGTGCTACTCCCTACATGAGATTTTAACTTAAAACACCTCTTTTGTTGGCTGTGAAGGCGGGAAAGTAAATAATTTTAGGACATAAGAACTCTGCGATAAACTGATACTTTTAGGCACCAAGAATATGTTTATTACTGAATTTAAAATGACATAAAAATATAAAAAATTGTTTATAATTATTACGTAACATAAAAATATATTTACATAATATAAAGGTCGGAGAAAACAGTCATCATTTACTTTGTTTGACTCAGAATGACTCTTGCTCTGGTTGCGTCACTCGTTCTTGTGTGAACATTTTGTAAAGTTCATGAGTTTGTTTTTATGAACTCCAACTTTCCCGTCTTATTTTTAACATTAATGTGGGTTTTTTTGTCCCCACAGAAAGTACAACATCGGTTTTGTATTTGTCTGTGTCTCTTTCTTGAGCAACTTAAATTCCGAATATAGTACCAAAAAAATGCAAATGAAAGAAAACTTTTGAGGTTCTTTCTCCAACAGATGAAGGTCAAGCAACAGAACACTGAACTTCAGTCCACAATCAATGAACTGAAAGACAACCTTACAACAAATTAAGTCAAAAACTCCTCAAACATGAAGTGACAGCCTGAAAAGTTCAAACAGAATACACTTTTTGCAATAGATCCTATGGTTTCATAATCCACTGACTCACAGGGTGGACTCTGTTCTTTACATCTGCTTCCTTTTTCAAACTGTCCCATGTTGTTTTTTCATAAAACAGACTCGTTTATTGTCCTGAGCCGAAGACCTGTTTGAGTTAAAAACCAGAAAACCAGTTTAAATATGAGATGAAGAGGTCCTTCCACCGACAGGAAAGTGGTCCTGATAAAAATCCTACCTCTAATATATGAACCCCAAAATATTTCCACTTATCTATAACAGAGTTCCTATTTTCGTGACAATCTCCTACTTTTATAGTTTTAACCTTAACCAAAAACTCCCTCACAAAACCCATGACACAAAGTCGTTTTTCTCATTAATTTGAGTTTATGTTTCTGTGTTAGTGGCAACGTTGTTTTAATATTGTTCTAAATAGCTGTCCCAGGACTGATTGATGCCCAGGATATCTAAAACTACACTGCCACCGTCTGGTGCGGTTCCGTCAAATATCCAAATCATCTTTGACATTCAAGATGGTTCCCTTCACTTTCAGTCTGTTAAGCGTGTTAGCTGCGATTTAGCATCCTAGTCTTTGCCAGAGTTACCGACATATTATTTTAAGTTAGCAACTCGAAAGTAACTTTTGTTTTAAAAGTTTTAGTTTTACATAGGCTTGATACACGGTATATTAATTTTATAAAGTTATATACCGCTAGACATTTAAACTGAAAATGCAACCTTGAAAAAGCTTTCTTTACGCAACTTCGCGCGACAGATGATGGATATTCGTACTCTCGCGATATTTCAACAACAACGCTAGACTTTGGAATTTGGTCAGTCGTGCTTAATACTGCTACTATCACAAGAGTAGTGGCGACAGTTAATCGTGCGTGAACAGATTTCCTCCTGTTCTTCTTGGGAATACAATTCGAGGACTCGACAAACCAAATCCGGCGTTTGATCTGCTGTAAGGTAGGCTATAAGTTAATGCAAATAAAATAAATCCTAAATCTACTTTGTTTACAGTTTGAACAAATGTGTTTGATCTGTTTATTATATACAATATTTTCTTAATTCTCTCTGTCAATAACATTCAGTAGTGGTGGATTTACTCATTGATCTCTGCCTTACAGATGATAGAAGTGTATGTGTGACACAAACTAAGGTTCTGAGCTTTTTGGTGTTCTGTTATTTCCAACCACAGGGAAGATGTCTCTGTCTGGATGGGTGTGTGTGGTTACAGGTGCCTCCAGAGGCATTGGGAGAGGAATAGCTCTACAGCTGTCTGAGGCAGGAGCTACTGTCTACATCACAGGGCGCCAGGAGAAGACACTCAAGCAAACTGCTGCACAGGTGAATTTTTTTTTTTTAAATGACTATTTGAGGAGCCAAATGTTTGCAGAGATGGGACAAATTAGGTTTGCTACACTTCTGATGCTGTTTGGTGTCTCCATTCAGTTTCTGACTCAGAAAAAAGCTGCAGAGCTTTTTCACCTCTGTCCGTGTCTCGTCCTACGTCTCAACACAGGTGAACGAAAGAGGGGGAAAGTGTGTGCCAGTTGTCTGTGATTCCACCAAAGATGATGATATCGAAGCATTGTTTGAAAGGATCAAACAGGAACAGAATGGCAGACTGGATATATTGGTCAACAATGCCTACGCTGGAGTACAGGTAGGTGTCAATAAAACACTCCCAGGAAAGCTCAGCCTGGTGTATTATAGACTTTGATGCAGCGGAATAAATTACTGTTGACCTAATGAGTACGGTAAATGAAATTAAACAACTGTCCACTGTGGTACCGAGCTCAGTTTGTGTCATTCCAGGATATCTTTGATAACTATGGGAAGAAGTTCTGGGAAACTGATCCATCTATTTGGGATTCCATCAACAACACAGGCCTTCGGTACGGATTGTTTTTGTGGTAAATTCACAAAGACTTCATTGTGTCAGGCCATGTGTCAAATGACTATTTTTTTCCCCCTTTGGTTATGTTCAATACTTTCCATGTGCAAGGCAGCCATACTGATTTTGAGGTGGGGCTGTTTTGAATTTTTCAAGGCTACAGGAAGAGTTCCAGTTGATATTTTCGAAGCTGTGACCTCTGGGTACAAATGGCACTCACCATTTCTTAACATGTGATTTTGTTTTTATATGCAGTTTTTTAGATTATGCCAATACAAGACAAACCGAGGGTGGTTAGGGTGGGTTTTTTTTTTTTTTACTTTGATTAACAAAAATGTTTTCTTTTCTGGTAGGGGTCACTACTTTTTCTCAGTTTATGGGTCTCGGCTGATGGTGGCTCAAGGTCGTGGTTTGATCGTAACCATTTCATCTATCGGTGGACTGCGATACATTTTCAATGTAGCTTATGGCGTTGGAAAAGCTGCGGTAAGTTGCTCGTCTAATTTGTGTCGAGAGTCCATAATGAAGTTCTAATTCCCACTCGGTTGTGTTTTGTTTCCTATTCAAACGAAGAACCTGTTCTTGTTGTGGTCTGTTTCCAGTGCGACAGGCTGGCAGCCGACACGGCTGTTGAGCTGAAAAGTAGGGGAGTTGCTTCAGTCAGCTTGTGGCCAGGAGCCGTTCGAACTGAGGCAATATCTCAGTTCGTCTTGGAGAAAGACGGTGTGGATCCCAAGGTAAAAACGTTTGAAGCAGGAAGTCCGTCTACTGTTTAGAGTAGCTACTTAAGTTTTTATCCTGAATCTCTGGATTTTTCTTTCCCCAGATTAAGGAATTATTTTCTGGTGGGGAAACTACAGAACTCAGTGGGAAGTGCATCGTCAACTTGGCAAAAGGTCAGATTATACCGTCGCACAATATATTGGAAAACACGGCCCGTAAATGACAAAACAGACTTTGTTAGGTGACATTTCAACATTATTGTATCAGTAGAAAAAGCTCATTGACATAATTTTAGATCAGTGTTTGCTGGCTAGCCTAAGTATTTTAGAATGAGGTCACATGAAGGTTATTTTTAATTTATATGCCTCTCTTTTCCTTGAAAGATAAAAATCTAATGGCACTGACTGGGAAGGTGCTCTTGACCTGTGACCTGGCGAGGCGCTATGGATTTAACGACCTTGATGGTGAATATGGGTTTCTTTTTCTTAGAGAAATTCAAAGAATATGCACAGATTGGCCAAAACATAATGATTCTTATATTGTCACGAGATGTATGTACGAACCAAAACCATTTTTTAGTGGTGTGTTTGGAACGACATCGGACCATTTGGGCCTTGTTGTTTTGAGGTGGAGTTTTTAAAGCGATAGTTTGTTTTTTTTGCTGAAGTGATGGTCTGTCAATTAGTTCGTAAATTCCTCCAGGCTAGGCTAATAGTTAGCCAAACGAGGGTTTGTTTTCTGTTTTTCAGGCTTATAACTCAGCTCTTTCTCAATATCTGAGTGAACGAATGCCACTTTTTACATGAATTGCAGTGTTTCTTGCTGGGTTGAGGCCATCTTGTCCTTCTGCGGGTTGGAGCTTGTAAATCCAGTCCATTTGGTCTAGCTCTGTCTGAATTCTGTTGTCAACCAAAAAGCAAGGAAACGTTTGCACCTCATCATAGCACCACAGTGTTGCTATTTTAATGGATGCATTATATACAGGGCTGGTCAAAAGTCACAGGACACCCTTGTATTTCAGAAAGAATTGGGATAAAGACATATCTGAATACCCAACAAGTAATAAGTGAGGGGGGCCTATCTTGGTAAAAACTTGCCCTTGATCCAATATGGCGGCTTTCAAGATGGCAGCCATGTTCTGGACATAGCCTAAAAGATGAGACCCCCTCTCCGATCACTATTCAGATGTGTCCTTTTCCCTTTTCTTTCTGAAATAAAAGATTTTCCTGCGAAGTTGTCATAATTGACGTCTCTCTCTGGCCAATCGGTGGACTCCAGTCTGCTGATGGCTGATCGTCAGCTCCTCTCGGCTGACTTGGAACTTGTTTGCGTTTCAGAGTAAGTTTTAATAACAACGCTAAAAGTAAGACGCTGAACCCGCTCTGGGCTGACGCCAGTAGGGCTGAGTTGTTCGATTGTAAAAAGGCCAAATGTCACAGCTGATAAGGAACTAACTACTGTATTAAAACTGACCAAACATCACTGATAAAATAACCAACTATCCCTTTTTACAATTTAGACTTTTTTTTTCCTCACTGATGCCACCCAGATTGATCAAATATGTATCTGAGAAATTTGTAGTTTAGTCATAATGTTATTGCCGATAGCTGCAGATTTTTAACTTACAGCTATACTAAGATGTAACTGTGTTTGTTTCCAGGGCGAAGTGTAACTGATTTCACTTCCCTAAAGTTCCTCCTGACCCAGGTCCCATACCTCTCCTGGCTGTCTGCTGTTGTCCCATCATTCCTACGCCTTCCTCGCTTTGTGCTCACTCTGGCAAACGGACGCTTCTAAACATTTCCCACGTCACTCTTCAAACCTCACATTTGTCATTTCTGTATTTTTATAACAATCATTAACCTGTGTGAAGTTTGACAGGAAATAACAGCTAAAATTGTTTTCGTTGATGCAGTTGTTATCCAAATGTGAGTGTTTAATATCAATTATTATATTATTCTTGAAGTATTAAATGTACAAACATTTGGTTTGTGAAGATGAAGAAGGCTGTAACAAACATTTGGTTTGAACACATGCACTACAATCAGCCTAAGAATCAAAAGAATGTGATTGTAACAATTTTAACAAACTTTTAAAGTAAGGTACAACTAAAAACATATATTTTAGAACCTTACTTATACTTTTTTTAGTACTGACTTTTGAATTTATTGCATTTGTATCAAAGCTTGGATAGACTGATACAGTATTTGGAGAAGCAAAACAACACACACACACAAAATAAACACAACTCACCTTCAGTCACGTCAACCCCATTGCAAGAATATGCAAATTTAACAGCAAAAAACACTACATTTATTTAAATGTAGCTTTAGTGATCGACTTTGTGATTTGCAATAACATAAATACCAAGGTTCAACAATGCAACTTATTTTTTTGTTTTTATGGTAAATATATTTCTAATATCTGATCAATCAGACCAGAAACAAATAGATTTGACTAAAAAACTGAGTTTAAAAGGTGGTCACAAACTCTACAGGAACACACGTTTAAACTTATTGTTGCAGATCGTGAATTTGGTCAACTAAATCACAAATGGCTAAATGAAGAAATAATCATCTGATGTTCTGTTCTTTTTTACAAAAATAGAACAGTCTGTTTCAGGTCTTACAACCTGTCCACATAATTAAGTTAGGGGCAGTTCATTCCTAGCATGAACACATAATTTGAGTACATGTGCCGAAACAGTGCTGACTGTGATTTTACACAATATTTGCAACTGGAAAATACAAGAAATTTGAACGAAACGTGTGTCTTTACACACATTTGAACTTTTCTTCTGTGTTAACTATGCATCACTTGGAAATTAAAAGTCCCTTAATTAAGCAGACCACAGAGTTAAAATGATCTTTTGTTTTGTATTTGACGATGGAAGTTAGTGTTTAAAATTTTGGTTGTAATAAAACAGGTTTTGTTTGTAAGCAGAATACTGCTTACAATTTAATTCCCTTTGTTTGGCTTCTGAAAGAGCAACTACACGAGATATTCCCAGTTTTTGAGTTTGACCCAAAGAGTTCTCGGTGGGTAGCGACAAGAGGAGTCCCCCCCCACCACCACCACTAAAGAAGACACCGTTGGTTATGGAAGGCGCTCCAGTTTCCCGGGATAACTTCAGGTCAGGCTGTAGTCCTGATGACACGGAGCGGTGCTAGATGGTTAACATTGGCCTACTCTAACGGATTTCTAATACAGGCCTATCCTCCGTCCAATCCACGGCCTCTTCGCCCGGTCTGGCACACCCACCCAGCCGTCACCGAGGGGGAGAGTCATGTGGGCCTTCCGAGCTTCCTGGTCTTCAGCTCCGCCTCGCGTCGATTTGGCCGGACAGGGAGAAACACTTCTCACTTAAAGAACAAAAGCAGCAACGGACCGAGCGAGGGGAGGAATAAAAACGGCGACTCAACACCCCCCTTTATTTCAATCTCCAGGGTTTGGTGTTTGTGTCCTTGGTGAGAAGTAACCAGCGACCGAACTCCTAACGACGGGGCACAAACTTGGTCGCCTTTGAATCCCGACCGTAATCCGTCGAGAAGCTTGATAAATAAGACAAGGGTCAAACAAACAGATGGACGGCATTGTTTCCTCGGTCTGTAACCCAAACTTCGGCCATATATGTAAGCAGGTGGGAGAGGGTAAGCTCTGAGTTTCCTACGGTCTTCCTCTTCCAAACGAACGCGTGGGATTAAAGGAATATTTTGGCAATTTGGGTAAGTTTATTTTTATGTTTCACTGAAGCGTGTCTAAGGACGAAGTGCGCCTGTGCAGAGAGCAGCCTTTTAGTTAGTACGCCACAAAGAGGAGGAGGAGGGGGACGCTGACTGGATAGCTTTTGTTAACTGGCACACTGAGCAACTTTTGATTCTTGTTCAATTAGAAACTATACCCCAAACTCTCCGGTGTACAACATGGAGGGGGGGGAAACATCCAGAATCTGAGAGAGCTGCCCACGAGCTCACCCACGGGGGGGTTAAGTGTGTCACCAGTGACTAACACAGTGATTAGTTGGGAAATGTTTGTGTTGCTTAAAAACATTTCAGTCGTAATTTAAGCTACTTACATGGCGTAACCTTCCAACCGAATTTGCAATAATCAATATAGTATGTTGATGGGTTGTGTTTAGTACCTGTTGTGTAAGGAATAAATGTGTTTTATTGAAGTAATTGGGTATTAAATATAGCTTATGTTTATGTAAGACAGAAATGATATGTTTCGTTTTCTTTTTCTACAGGTTTTGGTTGTGGGATCGCACGTTGTGAAACAGACCGGCAAATATTTCAAGACTGAGAACTTGGAAGTGGAGCAAAGTCGGACCAGGAAGGTGAGAAAGTAGACAGTGATGGATTCCTTGTAGGTTTTCGTTCCTGCGCTCCCACCCTTTTGGGACCAATCCCCCCACTCATTCAAAACAAAAGTCATTCACCACACTCTGGGGGAGGGGAGAGTCAGCCTGACCGGCGTATACGACTAGCTTTATTGGTAGTTTTGAGTGAAGAGAAGAAAAGGAAGGAGAGAGTTGTCGGTTAATCGACTTTAAGAATGAAGAAAGAACAGAAAGTTCTTAAAACACTGTCTACCGAATAGATCGTCCGTCTTATCCTAGAAGTTGAAACAGTTTGTTTAGTGGAGATAATCCAAAATACAACTCTTATCATTTCTTTTGTTTCCTTTTTAGGTGGCAGGCCACATCTTGATGACCCAGATGGCATCAATCACCGAACATAATGGCATAGATGTACTACTTGTGGACATAGACGAACCTATCGAAATTGAAGAAGCAGAGAGTGAATATGAAAATATGAGCTCTTCTGAGAAGCTGCACCACTCTGCCAACTCAGACGAAAGCAATACAAGTGGTGTGACAAGTTTCACCACCAACCACAACTCTGTTGTGTGCCTGCCTCTGGTTTCAGAGGGTCTCAAGCTTGTGTGGACACAGTCCGATCAGACCCGAGAACTTGACGAAATCCCAGAACTGGTCCATGCTTTTAACTTATTTCCATACCCATCATCTAAGGAGGTTAGTGCACTGTCCCGAGTATGCGCCTTGCCATTGGACAAAGTCAAAGTGTGGTTTATGGTGCAGAGAATTAAATATGGAATTAGCTGGTCCTCAGAGGAAATTGAGGAGACAAGGAAGAAGCTGGCGGTGCCTGAACTTTGTGAAGACTCAGCTGAAACAAATGAAGCTAAATTGAAGAGCAAAACTTCAGATGAAGTTGTAATTGAGGAAAAGGACAGTGAGGAAGAGGAGGCTGTTCTCACTACCTTTGTTCCCCAAATAAAGAAGTCAAAACGTCCGTCCACTGATGCCTATAGAGCTACTCCCCCCTGTTTCAGTTCTACTCTTCCGCCACCCGAGGATTCATATTTCTACCGCCCACCAGCAGATGCTCCAGCAAGTACAGCAGCTGACGTCTCCCTTGACCTGTCTGAGTCGTCTTCCCGACAGAACCGCCACGGGCGCTACAAAAAATCCAAAGCTCAGCTGGCAGCCTTGCGTAAAAGTTTTCTGAGAGAGAACTGGCCTGCAGAGACGGAGCTGAGGCGTTTGCAGGAAGAAACTGGCCTGAGCCGAAATGATATTCGCAAATGGTTCAGTGACAGCCGTTACCAGTTAAGAGTCGGTCGAGGAAGCCTGGCAGCAGCTCAGAACTATTCTCACCAAGCCGCTGTTGGAGGTAAACATGACCCACAATCTCAACCTCTTTCACTCACTAGCCTGAAATCCCGACAGGTAAATGGGGTGAAAGGTCAGGAGGGAACGCGCAACAATGGGATTAGAAATTCGCACTTCTTTCAGACTTTTTTGTCAAACAGCCTCGAAGCCTTTGGGGAAAGGATCCATGAGACACAAGAGCTTGAAGTCAAGGAGGAGCTTTCTGGAGATGGAGACAGTTGTAAAGATGAAGAACAAGGTGAAGAACAACCCTTACAGTTAACAAAGAACTTCATAATTGAGCCCGATGTCCAAGAATTAAAATCTTCTCCCTGTTCCTCTCCCTCTGGTAGTCCACCTCCTACCACTTCACCTAATAAACCACTTTCACCCAAAATCCGCACATCAAAGAAATCGGTCCATTCATCCAAAAGCAGTCCCTCACAAACGCCCACATGCTTCTCTGGTGCCTCCACGTCCACGTCTCCTGCCCTCACTCCTGCAGGACGACCGAGAAAGACCAAGGAGCAGTTGGATGTGTTAAAGCAGCACTTCTTACGGTGCCAGTGGCCCACGAGTGAACATTACACGGAACTCGTTAAGCTTACAGGCTTACCGAGAGCCGACGTTATTCAGTGGTTTGGTGACACACGGTACGCTGTAAAAAATGGTCAACTTCGCTGGGTGAAGGGTGTCCGCGATCAGTTCTTGGCAGAACTCGCCGCTCAACAAAGCAGCAGCGGTTTGACAAATGGAAGTGGGACAGCCGCTCGTGGAGGTGGCGGCCGCAAACGGAAATCTAGTAGACCAAGTACGGATTCTCCTGATATCCAGCCGCTGGTATCATATTATCTTACAACGGGCTCACTACATGAAAAAGACCTTGACTTACTATGCAAGAAATCAAGAATGAGCTACCAGCAAGTGCGAGACTGGTTTGCAGCTCAGGATGTCGGAGGGACTGACCAAGAACTTGCTGTTGCCTAAGAACATTTTAAAAAGTTAATGGAGTGCTTCACACATCTGTGTTGATGCAGTTTATGTTGCTTTAATTCCGGCAGGTCTGTAATATCCAGTCTTCCCAGAACAGCCCAAAGTGAGTTTTGTGTATTTTTTATATAAATAAATGCTGCATTTCTTGCTTATCCTAATATATTAGACTTGAATTATATTTGTACTGCCTATGTTGCTGTATAGGACAGTAACCTGTACACTGGTTTGTTATATTTTCGAGTCATATTTTGTTTAGATATCACTACAATTGTTTTTTTAGTATTATTATTACTACTATTATTTGTAGCAGTATAATTTATACTTTTGTATTATTGGTAACTGGCTGTACCTGATAATTTACTGCTTGAGAAAAAGACAACATTGACAAACTCAGTGTTTGATGTGGGTCATCATTCCTTTTCCAGCTTTTGTTTTCATAAAAAAAAACAACACTGGACATTGAAAATAACATCTTGCACTTTGGTTTTAGAGCCTGCTGCAATTTATTTTTATATGTCAGTTTATTTTCAACCAAAAATCTAAACATTTCACAAAATTTGAATTTTGAATTGAAATCCTAACAACACTGTCATTTTCAATGCTTAATGTCATGTTTTTGAGAATCCCGTGATCCAGAAAATACAGTTACCTCTAATATGTACCATGTATTTCAAAAACATATTTCAAGATTCTTTTAGTCACTCTGTTGTAATTTGAATTCTCTGCTTGTCATTTGCATAGAACTGCACCTTTCTAACAGTAATGGGTACATTTTGACACTACAACCATAATATAAAAATGCCAGAATTGCTATTTTAGTTATTGATTCAGTGAGTATTTTTCTCTTTTTGTCTTAAAAGATGTAGGGTGTAGCTTGGATTATTAGTGTAGGCAAAGTAATGGACAAAACATGGATGTCTACGTGTGTGAATAGAAATTATTTCAAATCCAATGATTTTGGTTGCAACTTTCTAACTCCGTTATCGACTGGTGGCACAACACTATATTCATGCCATCAGTCCATGTGAAAACTCAAAACAGTAGTTTTAGTTAAAGTGAATGACGTAGACTTTGAATGGAGTCCGAGTTTAGCTCTTTGGAAATGTCCAGACCAAGATAAAACTACCAGAAACTTGACTAAGTTGTGCATCACTGTTTTATTCCCCTCTTAGTCATCAAAAGGTTATGCGAGTGTCATGCTGTGGGAATAAGCTTACATTCATTTTGTCTTCTTTTGTTGATGTTTTCAGTTTTAAATTTTTTTTTTCCTGTTTTGGAAAGAAAAAAAATCTGATTTGCACAATTGTGTCACTGGAAATAAGTAAAAGAGTTTGGTTTGTAACCCAGTCTAGGATTTATTTTGTGTGTGTTTTACACTGAACTGAAAGGGCTTTGATACTTCAGATTTATTTTGTTTAAATTTGTAAATTATTTTCTATGAAGAACATATTTAACAACATAGAACATATTTTCAGAAAATTAAATTGAACACAAATCCAATTAAAATTTCAGTGACTATTTTAATTCCTCAAAAGGTCACCATGAAAACACAAACCAGGTCAATTGAACAGCTGACCGCACAGTTTTATTTAATCGAACAAAACAGAACTCAAAGATTGTCCTCTGACGATAATATAACGCGTCTGACAAGTATTTGAACAAACCTATCGCCAGAGTTTCTTAATCATTGTCTGGGTGACTGTAATGACAATCTATTCATGAATGGGAACTGGAAACCAGGAGTCTGAGCTCTGAGGAGGACAAAAATGAACTGACTCAGTTATGTGGGCGAAATCAACTTATAAAACCATTTGACAGAAGCTCGCAAGAAAACTCACCTCGGAGTGCTGAAAGATGAAGGTGTTCCTTTATCACAAGAAAATAAAAGATTTACTCTACTTCTAATTTGATGTAGCAGAGCACCTGGTAAAAAAAAAAAGAGTGTAGCCACACTTACTGAGTTCAAGAAGAGAGCTGTGGCTGGAAATGGAGGCAACTGATCCAGGTGTCTGATGAAACCAAGAGGCAGCAAAGATTAAAACGAAACACCTTGTTGCTGTAAATCCAAAATACTTACAGCGAGAGAAAGACCTCTGTCTCTGCTCCACCTCTGGGACTCAGCTGAGCCTACACGACTGTGACACAAAATATTCGTCACAAGAAATTAAGGTTGTGAAACAAAATCCGGAACATGACCGTGTGTAGAGTACCTTATAGTTCTGGATTGAGGGGTAACTGGTGAAGAGGAAAACAAATCGATTTGAACCATTTAATAGTAAGTCTCATTTCTAGCACTAAAAACATTTCAATGCAGAATAAACCCACTGAGATTACCTGGTGAAGTAACAGCCACAGGAAGTGACACCCTCTGCGACCTGTCATTTGGAACGCATTATTGAACAGTTTGAGAAGCAGTGTGTGACCTTTTGTGATTATAAAGAGGGTTTTACCCAGAAGTTTGAAATTGTCCAGCAGAAACCTGTAGCACATAAAGGCCGAATTAGGTAAAAAAAAACACAAAAATCTTTTTTGCAACAATTTTTTGACACTTACTCTCCTCTGAGAAAGTGGCTTTTTTAACTCTGCTGCTTCTCTTTTCAGCTCCATCAGCTGCCTTTTTATTTCATCATTTTCTCTTTTAAGCTCAGAGATTTGCCTTCAGGAAAGAGGTGGGAAACAAAGGGTTTGAGGATTTTCACAGGAAAAACACGATAACAGCAGATAATGTCACCTGTAGCCCTGCTCAGTGACTTCCTTTAGATGCCTCTCCAACTCAGAAGACTTGTTCCTAAAGTGCATTATGACTCTGTCTTTCTGCGTTTGCTGAAAAATGGCAATCTGGGGAGCATGAAGGCATCACTGTTGAGTGACATGAGTGCTCCCAAAGTTACTTTAGCTAATTCCTAAGTAACTAACACATTTAATATGGACATTTATTTTTTACAGTTGTAAAATAAGGAAGCGTTGAGGTCTGCGCTGAACGGATGAAACTGACCTGGGATAAGTGTGCCATCCTCGACTGAGTGAGTTTTGCAGCATCCTTGAAAAACACTTTTTCCTGTGGCTTCATCTGAAACAGAACGCTCGCTGTGTGAAATCTGAACACTGCTGGTGGCAGTCTGTTGAGAAGTCAAACTTGCAAACCTCATCAGTGATGGGCAGGTAGCTGCAGCTCACCCCACACACACTGCACTGCTCTGATGGAAAAGGAACAAGCACAGAAGACACTGGTTGATTTAGACGTTCAGTAAAATTCGGAAAAAGTGTGAACAAAAGTTACATTTGATGAACGCAGTTGTATGAAAGCCATCTCACTTGGCTTAATGCAAGCCTCACAGCAGATGTGGCCGCAGCTGGACACGGCAAACTTCGACCCGGTCTTTCTGAAGCACAGGTTACAGTGGAACCAGTCCATCTTCAATTTCCTTTTTGTAAAAGACATCATATCAAAATGCACACATGCAGTATGTCTATAGTACAATTATAGGCTCAGAAAACAGGATTCAAGTTTGGCCAACCTCAAATACTGAAGTAACGTCAGCTCCATAAACCTTGAGACGTCTACACAATTCTTTTCTTTTTGGCTGTAAACACCACCACTATTTTATAAACCTTTCCACCTCTGTCAGTTTCACATTACATGAATCTTTATACAGAATTGCATCGTTAAATGTAGATGCAAATTTTTGCAGCAGAGGCTAGCTTCAGCATTTCTGGTGCAGCCTAAAGCAGATCTGATCAGAACTTCTGCCAGAATAATTGTCTAATGTTAAATTGGCAGTGGTATAAAGGTTTATGAAATAATGTTTGATTAAACTCCTTTGAAATGTTGATGACTGAAGTTATATAAAGATGTCATAAACCACTTTAGAAGTGGGTACTTTCTGACTGAATTGATGAGCTAATAATGGCTACCTCATTTAAAATGTCAAATTTGTCTTTCTCATACATTCGGACTGGACTTCAGATAATCAGTCATTCAGAATTTAACACTATTTCTCAAAATTAAAGTGGTTCAAACGATCTTTTTATTGCCCCACTTAAGTTTAAGTACAAACTGGGCAATTTAAGAATTGGATGTAAACGTCTAGTTGTGATATAGTCTAAACTGGAAATTAAGCTAGCGACATGGTTTATTTCCTAAATTTAGCCACGGAAAGTTTTTGCTAGTTAACGTAGTGAGTCGTCCTGTTTAGTTACGCAAAACCTCTAAAGTTGGACACTAAATTTAAAAAAATAAATTCAAACTGAAAACCTTACAAATGTTTACTCAAACCACTCCATCTACACACGTACCTGTCAGAAAGTGATGTGCGTATTGATACTGAAATATCGATACCTCCAATACCAGACCGTTATGATTTAAAATCAATTCTCCAGCCAAAGTATTAATACTTTCAGTACTTCAGTCATTTGATGTAATCTATCTTAAGAACACGGTAGGAAGTCCCTATATTATTAAGATTTAGCATAAAAAAGATGGGAACTACTTTTTCTTGCGCCTGGTAAGTGTGTAATAGGACATAGTACCCTCGCGCAGCGCTCTGTCACTTTGTATTTTCAAATTAATGTTCTTGCAATGTGAAATAGGATGCAAGTTTTAATTTTGTAGTAGTTCCTAGTAAAAAAAAATTATTTCAACAGGGTTACTTTACTAATTACTGTGGCAGTGATAAATTCTGTTATCAGAAGTTGCTTAATCCAGTTGCCTCCGATTCAAGCCAGTTTGCTTTCGATAACCGATACAATTTGCACAGGCAGACAAAGTGGCAGCAGAAACTAGACAAGCATGAATTTTCGAATATGCATATATTTAGGACAGACTTATGGCCTCACTAAGAGCTGCAGCACAGACTGACGTTGCAGATACAATAACTGAAGATCAGGGCTCTACCAGTGAAGCCCTTGGCAGAGCAGATATCAGGTGATTACAAGAGTTTGTGGAAAACTGTCTGACGTCCATAGGTTTTAGACACCAGTCAGCAGAAATCAGTTTTAGTTAAGGTTTCATTTCCTGAGATCTCTATTGTGTGGCCAAGTAGAACACATGTGGATGGGATTGATGTATTCTGCATTATACTGTTCCAAGATTGAGCTTTAACATCACTTCCTCCTTCAGACCAGTCGTGCCTTTTTAGAGCCTTCATTGAAAGAGAGTTGCTTTAGGGTTTTTTTTTTTTTAAAAAAACAGGTTTACTGAACGTCAGCTGGATAAAGTGGTTTCAATTTTGTGCAGAATACATAGTCAGGCTGACCTGGAACATCTGAGCAGTCGTATACAATGCAGCACTTTACTGGTTGATGTGACATGCACACTGGTTACAGTTGTCAAAGAGACATTTGAGACCAGTCAACTTCAATTTTTATCTTTTATTAAGTCTGACATTAACAGTTTGATAAAAATCCAAGTCAGCTTAAAGGCAGTCTGCAAATCACATTTCCTCAACACCTCAGAAGGCTTAATTGGTGATGGTGATTGGGCCAAGGACAGCTTTTTGCATGAAACCAGTCTGGCCTGTAAAGAGAAGATAGAGTCAAACTAGTGTCTTAAGAAACACCATTTTGCCAGTTCATACCAGATTCTAGGCTTCTCGTTTTTCTAGCCTTGCAAGTTGAGTCACAGCAGTCACACAGGTTACTGTACACAGGATTGTCCAGCAACTCCCATCTAAAAAAAAAAAAAAAAAAAAAAAAAAAAAAAAAAAAATCACAAATCAAAGTTTTTTTTTTCTTAACTTGTCATTTCCCCCCCAGCAGTTAATTTTTACCCATGATCTTCCACATAATGGCAGGCCTTCTTGCTGTTGTCAAGATCAAGAGGATCCCAAGCAATAAGGCTGCAATGGATGTAAACCTAGAAGAAATACGGGAGATATAAGACACAACCAACTTTTATCAGTTTACTTTAGTAACATTACCTCTTGTCCTAAAGCAAACCGAAATGCTTGAAGTTTGAGTTCAAGCACTGAGGATTTGACCCTTGGTTCAAATCTTGAACGTGAAGTCTTACTGTCCACAAGACACCTGTACGGAAGAACACAAGTTATGGCCAAGTGCAATTAGAAAACATCACTTATGCCAGGTCAACTGGAGTACCCCTTGTTTGTGATAATGGGATACAAGTCAGAGCCAGGCCGCAGGTCTGAAGTAGTGGCAGCAACACATTCGTCAAGCAGCATCAGCAAGGGCTGATGGGTCACTTGCTCCACACGAGCCATGATGGGGATCATAGAGCCCAGTGGGAAGTTTGTAGATACAGCAGGGCCTGTAAAGTCATCTACAGACAAGGACAAAAATTAAGCCTTTATAGTCAAAGGTCTCATTATTAAAGACGTGTAAATCACCATTCATGAGGGCAAGATGAAAAACCAAGTCTTCAACTCCATAAGTGGAAAACACTGGGTTGTAGATACTTGGATACCAGTCTTTAGGCCTGAATGAAACAAATCTAGGTTAGTTTTAATATATATTGAAGATTTTTTTTTTTTTTGGGGGGGGGGGGTAGTTTTTCACCTTTCATATGAGCAGACAACTGGGAGACTGAAGGGAGGCACATTAGAGTCAGGAGAGGAGGTGTAGATAAGGTCATTTGTGTAATTCAGCACATTCCCAGTAACCTGAACAAAGAAATAATGTACACAATAAAAACAACATCCAAAAGTTGTTATAAGTTATACACTCCACTTACCAGTCTCTTGAAACTGCAGTCATCAAATTCAACACTGAAAACCACCTCCCTCGTTGTATAACTGGTGGGGAAACAGCTACCAAGGCGAAACAGTGAAGGATCAGTCTGAGACTTGCCATCTGCCCACACCAGAGTCATGTAGTCAAGTCTGCAGTCCAACTTCATGTCTGAAACAGAACACAACAGCTTCAATACAAACTCACAACATACCAGAACAAGGATTAAAAAGACTGTTGAACCATTACCAGCAATCACTGCACTGACAACCAGCAGGCATGCAAAACATGTGTAATGCCAGAAGAGAGCCATCATGACTGAATATCCTTCCCTCCAGTTACAGGTGCTTTTATTCTCTCTAACCCAATCAGTGAAACAGCTTTCAGGTGGGCGTCAGCAACAGTCACAGGTGCAGCTGCAATCAGTGCAATTACAGCATATTCATTTTGATGTCGGGAATTGAGGCTATAACATACCAGAGTTTAAAATATACATTTCTAAAAGAATATCAGATCAACTATCAGTTTTCACAGCAGAAATGGTTGCAGTTATAATAAGCTTACAGTGGGTAGAGGAGGTTGTGCACAGACTCCAAAGCAGTTTTAGAAAGTATTCAGGGAGAAGGAAAGATTTAGTACTAGAAATTCAACACAGTCTATTTAGGTTATACAGGGGTGGCATTGATATTTGGTTCTGTTGGGTACCAGCACATGAGGGTGTAAAAGGCAATGAAAAAGCAGATAAATTAGCAAAAAGGGCTTTAGAGGGGACAATAGCAATTACAATTCCATTTGGGAAAGGGGAAGGGAAATCACTTATCAAAAGTAAAGAAATGGAAAAATGGCAAAAAAGGTGGAATGAAGATAAGAAAGGAAGAAGATTA
>JAVKLF010000064.1:14703572-14721594 GCA_034783495.1 Millerichthys robustus | reverse complement strand
AAATTAAAAAATAGAATTTGATTGATGTAAAGTAATGTTGCTACACACTCATGTACAGTAGGTGGCGGTATGCACCTAAAAGTTGCTTGCGATCCGCCATAATAGAAAAGAAGAAGAAGAAGAAGAAGGCTATAGCCTAACTTTATGAATCGTAAACAAAATAAATAAATAAATATAAAAATAAATAAATAAAATAAAAATAAATAACTTTATGAATCGTGAGTTTAGAAAAAGGTAATGGGGTGCCGTTAGTAAAGTTACTCAGTCAAAAATTAACAGCATTATTTTGGGTCATTTAACCTGCCAGATGAATAAAAATGCGGGTTTAGTCATGTAATTCATGTATTTATAAATATCACATTTCCAAACTAAATATTTAATTTGCAACTAAATATTTAGTTTGCAAATGAAATAATTAGCTTGCTGACTAAATATTTAGTCTGATAGCCTACAAAATATTTAGTTTGTAAATTATAGGCTATATTTTGTCTGGAGCCAAATCTTTGGATTGGTATTTTAATATTTAGT
Organism: Millerichthys robustus; assembly: GCA_034783495.1. NCBI lineage: Eukaryota > Metazoa > Chordata > Actinopteri > Cyprinodontiformes > Rivulidae > Millerichthys > Millerichthys robustus. The sequence goes on along the minus strand of JAVKLF010000064.1, from coordinate 14,721,066 downwards.
TTGTAAAGATAATATTTGTCTTGGTAATTAAATTTTTTGGAACAAAATATTATTATTTATTATAAATTATTTAAGTAATTGAATATGTAGTTTGGAAATTGACATTTATAAACGTATGAATGCCATGGTTAAAATATGACTTGGAAAAAATAAACCCAAATTATCTTCCTCCTCTGACAGGCTAAATGACCCAAAATATTGCTGTTAATCTTTGAGTACATTTACTAACTGCACCCCATAAATAACTTACAAAAAATCCCAAATGTGTGTAGATTTTTCACATTCGTTCACAAAAAAAACCTAGAAAATCACAAACCTTTACAGAATAGTATTCCTTGAAAGGAATGCACTTTTAGCCATTAAACATTTTGTGTTGGGAAATGACAAACACACTAAGTGTTCTGAATGACTGATTCTCTCAGTATTTGTAAAATTGGCTGAGCTGTCGTGTTGATTCCAATTGTTAACCATTGGTAGATGTATGTCAAGTGATTATTTTCGGAGTTTCATTAAAGTTGATACATTAGTTCACGAGACATTTTGCTAACAGACATGTTCACATTCACTATGTGCCCAAATGTATTTAAAATCAAACTGCTTAGAAGATGTTTCATTAAAAATAATCATACATTTTGAAACGTAGTACAGCCAGGAGACATTACACAGTGTATGAAGCAGATCAGGGTCATAATTTGAACGAACATTTATTCATCCGGACAAATCCCACTGGGATCACAGCTCTTTTTACCTATAGGCCTTAAAGCAAACATGTCTGTTGGTCTGGAAAACCTACGCAAAAGAACTTCAGAGTGACCTGATTGAACCCCAGAGTCTTTGAGAGGCGTCAGTTCCAACCACCAATCCATCATGCTGTCCACATTTACATTAGACTAACAAGGTTTGACACCGATTCTGATTCAAAGATTTAAAAAGCTGTCTGGGCTTAACCTAATCAATCACCACAACCTGAAGTGATGCAGGATGGCCCTGAAGCCCTGCTAATGTCACTTTCACCTAGGCTTTGGAAACTAAACTTTCAAACACTTGCCCAAGATAACATTTACTTGAACTTCACATGAAGTTGAATAGGTTGCTTCTGGACCCCTCAGAACAAATTAAAAAAAATTGGACAAAGTTGAAGGCCTAGCACTCCACAGCCAAGAGAAATGGAATTAAATTACACAATTTCATAATGGGAAGCTAAACTCCAAGAATCATTTCAACTTCCAGCTTGCTGTGGCAGCCATGTTCAATTTGGTTTAGTGTGTAGGTTTAAGAGTTTCAGATTTAATGACTGAACATAACAGTGGTTCAGGCAGTAGGGGTTTGTCCTGTAACCAGAGGGTTGCTGGTTCAAACCCTCTGTCGCGTCTGTAAGACACAGCACCCACCTTGCCTGCCGGTGGGAGGGTCTTGTGGCACCTACATTGCAGCCTTGCCACTGGACAGTTGGGATAATGCATCATACCACCATGAAGGACTAAGTGCTTTTGAGTCAAAGAGATTTTCTAAGTCATTGTACAAGTTTCACCATTTTGTTACTGCATCATTAAATGCTTGGGAAAGAAAACAAAAAGGTCAAAATGACAAAAACTTTTATTTCACATCAAGTTTTAAAGTAGTGACAGTCCAATAAATCAAAAGGTTGGTTGTGAGCAGCTTCCATCTATTTTAAATAAGTGCATTACAGCAGCCAGGTCTCACATCCTTTTCTGTCAAGAGAGATTAGAAGAAGTGTTCAAGAGTGCTTTATAGATAAATTCCTACATACTTTGGCATCATTTGCCAAGACTAAAGGGACGAGGTCATCTTTGAGCCAGGTTCATCTACTATGACAATGGGTCCCAACACAGAATGGAAACTCCTGCTGTGAGACTCTGCAAAAGACAAGATTAGGTTTTATTAATCCCATAAAACAAGCCTTTATTAAAAAAAAATAAAATACTACCCTGATTAGATCTTTTTGTGCGAGGTGTGCAGACAGAGTCACAACAATTACACAAGGAGCTTCTGGATGGGTCATCAAGGAGTTCCCAACTGAAAAAACAAAAACAAAAGATGATTCAGCATGTCACTAGTAATTTCTCTCCTTACAGAACGGACCACTTACCTTCTGCTTTCCTTTACATGGCAGGCCTTCTTTTGTTTATTAAGACTACCACTATCCCAGACAACCAGATTACAGTGGATGTACACCTGGAAAGCACAGAAGTCAATAAAAAACAGATATTTGACAAGAGCAGGCAGAACTTCATAAGCTCACCTCCCCTCCCAGACCAAACTTGAATGACTGGAGGTACAGGACGATGGCAGAGGAATGGTACCGAGGAAGGAACTGAGAGCTTCCCCTCTTGCTTTCAAACAGACATCTGGTTGGGAAGGAAAAGAGAAAAAAAAAAAAAAAAAAAAAAAAAAAAAAAAAATCAGCAGCATGTTTTACTTTCTGAGCAGGAGATGGCATCCGAATCCTACCCATTGTTGCCAATGATGGGATAGATCTGGGTGCCGGGCTGCAGCTCCGGGGTGGTGGCTGCAACACATTCATCCATCAGTAGTAGCAGCGGCTGGTGAGCCTTCTGTTCCACTGCTGCCCAGATTGGCATGAACGAACCCAATGGGATCACGTTTGTCTTTGCAACACCTGTTAGTTGCTCTGTGGGAGGGGAAAAAAAAATGAATACAAGAGTAACTCAGGGCCTAAATATACACCATCCACAAGAACTTACCATTGAGTAGAGCCATGTGAAAGACCAGCTTACTCTGACTTGAAGACACACCAGATCCAGGGTTCAAGAACTTGGGGACCCATTCATCAGGCCTGACAGACAACATTTTAGCTCATCTTCAGGTAAATTACTTAGGAGTTGAAAGTCATGCTGGATGCATTTTACCTTTTATAGACACATTTGATTGGATGCTTGAAAACAGCAGGTTTCGGTTTTGCCTGCGGCCTGAAGCTCAGTTCACTTTGATAGATTATGTGTTTACCTTTTAGCTGCAGAACAGGCAATTCAAGTTACAATCATTTAAAAAAAAAAGAGAAAAGTCAAATTGGAGGTACAGCACCTGTTTTGTAAATCGGCAGTCAGAAAACCTGTAGTTAAAAAGTGCTTCCCCCTCCCCTGTGGGTAACACTGTCCACTTGGATGGCATGCAACTCCCGAGGAAAAACCGAGCTGCATACGGCACAAACTGGGGACCTACCCTCCATGTGACCCGGACAGAGTCACTCTCACAAATTATTTTGATATCTGCACACAAAAGAGGCCAAGGTCAGTATTCCCCAATTACAAAACAGAAGTTTAAGACTTGCAAGTTCCACCACAAATCTGTGATTAGACCAGTACCTGGATCAGCAAGAGCTGTGGCTAAAACAGCCAACATTACCGTACCAAGGCCAAAACGAGCTCCCATGACTAAACGGATCTCAGAGTGAGCTTGAAACATCCACTTTATGCAACTCCTGGCTAATTAGACAAATGATGAACAGCTGTGTGATAGTCTGTCAGAGTAATGCTGCATTCACTGACCCTCAGAAGAAGAGAAAAGAAAACGACCTTAACAGGGTGGAAAATCTTGGTTTCCAATTCTGAAATCAGATGATTTCCCTATTTCATTGCAACTTTCAATGATTGGAATCCAAATAGTGCAGTATTACAGAAACTGGATGTCAACTGGATGTCCTAGATTTCCTTGAATTGCAAAAATTGAAGGAAACAATTCATTACATTAAATGTGTGCATGTGGTATGGAACATGAGATGTAGAGCAAAATGAGAGGAGACATACCGTACTTCAATTCAGAACACTAGAGGGGACATAAATAAGAAATCATGTTTTATTTAGACGATTTTGTGATTCATTTAAAAATAAAGAAACACCTAAACACATTTCCTGAACATGAAAATTTGTTGGGAAAAAACATCTAATAAGGAATTGGTAACAAAAACGCAAGATTGTTACATGACTAATGACAAAGATGTCTGTTAGTGAGAATACCCCATAACTAGTATTCCAGTCATTTCATCCACACTGTTGGGTCAGAGAACCTAACAGTCAAACATACAGAATGTATTATAAGGATACCTTTTTGAATTAAACCTAGAAGTGGCTTAAAGTATATCTTGGCCATGTTTTCATGTTTACCTGTCAAAATAGCATTTGAAAAAACTGATATTGTTATGCATTTCAGAAACAAAAATGTGGTTAAAGCTTTACAGGCAATGAAAATGAATTAGTGTAATGCTAATTTATTTTCTAATTCTATGTTTTACAATAAAAAACGGCAAATTTTAGGTTCCTACATTTAACTCGCAGACAAACAGCTAATTTATTTAGGTAAAACGGTGATTTAGTTTTATTAAACCTAATTGATATACATGTAATCATATTTTCAAAAGTTGCTTTTTACGGAGCGGAACCATTCTGCTGTGTTGTTGTTTTTTTTGACAACGTCTCGTTCAGATTGTTACACAGGAAGTAAAGTCAGTTTAGCTTGACTAGCTGGTTGTGCCACGATAATTTGTTAAGTGTTTTGTTCACTGAGTAGCTCAGACACTTTATAATCGAAGAATATTAAATATTCATCATGTTGATCAAAGTTAAGGTAAGATTTTTTTTTTTTTCATTATTAAAGTTCACCGCGGGCGTTCCGTTGGTTTCTGTGACTCGTTGAATGGTCGCCGGTTTATTTCCGAACCCGGTTTTGTGTCTAAAATAACTGCATGTACAGTTAATGTATGTTAATTTACTTCCTAAGAGGCATACTGAACGTGTACGTACGTACATACGTTTTATATTGAAAGGTTAAAAATAATTTGAGTTTGCAGTAATAGTTTTAAAAGCTGTTGTCATTGATGTCAGATCGAGAACTTTGTGTAAGTTAAAATTAGGGAACAAATAAATTCACCGTAAATGTTTTAAAATCAATATCTTAAAATAGGCTATGTGAGCACTTTGATACAGATACGCTGCTGCAGTAACTTCCACCACTAAAGGACTGTAATCTAGATGCAGAAGAACTTGCTGTTTTACGTTCATTTTTATTTTCTTGTAAACTATCATTAAGCATTAAACGTGCTTTAAAACTAAGGAGCACAAAAATTTGGTTGGTTACGAGAACTTATTTGTTTTTTAACACATTTCAGCTGATTGTCACTCAAATTTGTAGCATATTTAAAGTTTATGAAATGACAATTAGCATTACAATGGCATTTTTTCAGTCATCATATTCTTACTTTGCCATCATTCGTTACATTTAGCTTGAACACATGGAATGAATGTGACTTTCAGACATCTTTCAGGTCTACCCTGTTTATTAAAAATGCTTGTTTATTGTAGACGGAGACATTTTAACAGTCCTGTTTGTGCTTCAACTTTTCAGACCCTGACAGGAAAGGAAATAGAGATCGACATTGAGCCCACAGACAAGGTGGTAGCTCATAATACAGAGACATTCCTAAATGTACCCCTAAAAACCTTTTAGAACTGTGTTTTCTTATTTTAGCACTTTCATGTTATTTTTGTGTTTGACTCAAGGTGGAGCGAATTAAAGAGCGGGTGGAAGAGAAAGAAGGGATCCCTCCACAGCAGCAGCGGCTCATCTACAGTGGAAAACAGATGTGAGCTCTTTTGTTGTGAGCCATCTTATCTGTAGCTGTCCGACATTCTTTAGACTTTCTTTAAACTATATTATTCCCTCCCCCTCCCCCTGGCCTTTAGGAACGATGAGAAGACGGCTGCTGACTACAAGATCCAGGGCGGCTCAGTGCTCCATCTTGTGTTGGCGTTAAGGGGCGGGTTGACACCTCACAGCTGCATCACACACCTCTTTTCGTCATCATGAGTTGCGGCTGACATGAGACCAGCTGAGTGCCAACACTTAGACATTCATGGCTGTGTTGAAGGAGAAAAATTAGGCTAATGCAACCAAGAAAAAAAATGTCACCCCACCAAAAAAAAGGACATTTTATTTTGTTGTGTAGATTTTTTTTTTTTTTTTTGTGAGCTCTAATTGGCTTTTTCAGTCTGAACAGTTGATGAAGACTCCCATGTTTTCAGGAAAAGTTTGAAAACACTTTTGCTTGTGAATAAAGGCTGAAACTAAAGAGTTGTCTTAAATCTAAAACCATCACCAGAATACAGGCACCAAAACAAAGAACTCACAAGATTTTGTTTTAATTAAAAAATATTCAAACTAACAATTCATATTCATCATTCAAACCAAGCATGATATTCAAAGACAATCTTAACAGCTGACAGAATAGTGTTTCTGCTCATTTCAGAACTTATTAGTTCAAGTAGTGACTTATAGATTTTATTGACATCATATTTGGGTCAAAACTCCTCATGACTTTTATCTGTAGAGTTCCTTTTTTAAAACAACGAATATGCAGGGTTCATACACCTTCCCACAGTCAAATTCAAGCATTTAAGGTAAATTGATCAACTTTTCCAGCATCAAACGTCAAAGCAGTCTGTATCTCTGTGCCTTTCTCCATTGATCTTTATATCCACAGCACACACAGCATTCCCCATGTGAAGGGAGCCCAGGAATAATCTAAAATACTGTGCAACTGAATAAAATTCTGCAAGGTATAGTATTAATATGAAATGGTCATGTAGGCAGAAGAAGCCAAAAAGACATCAGAGGCACAGCACGCATGATGGACCATGGCCAAGCCACACCTACTTTTTGTGTAATTAAACCATTACCAGCGAGGATTTCTGAGACTTCATTAAAAGAAAAACGATCACTCGCTATTTTGTGTCTTTAACATAAAAATATTAAATTGAGATTTTCAATCAAACTGAGAGAATGATCTATATTACAAAACTGCAGTTGGATTATCAAGCACTTTCCAAACCTTGAAAAAACTTGGTTAGAATTCAAGTATTTTCAGCACCCGTACGAACCCTGAATATGAAATGAGTCCCTAAGTTAATATAAACATGCTGGTTTTATCATAAGATTCGTTTACCGCACCTGTTTCTCCAACAGATCGTTGTAGGTTTTTTCATATCTCTAATACTTTCATTGTGCTTAATGCTTATTCATGTAATATTTGAAATATAAATACAAGGTGTTCTTATTATACATAATCTTCATAAATAAAATCAGTTTTAATTGTCTCTAAACAATTAACAATCATTGCTATTCAGGTAAACTGTTGCTTCTATGGAAATGAAAACAGAAACCTGATTATAAAATATTGTCCTTGAAAAGACACGTTTGAAAAAGCGATAAAAGGCACAGAGGAATGAATCAGAAGCTGAACACCTGGGAATCCTCACAAAAACAAGTTGTGCTTCAGAATTTATCCTTCAGTTTGATGCTTTTGCGTTCTAAAAAAATCAAGCTCAGTAGTGGTTGTTCATTTGTTAGAAATTTTAACAGCGCAAAATAGATACAAATGTTTTCAGAGGTAGGGCTGTAAATGGAGTTACACTGACTGACATTACCCTCAAAAATAAGTTGGAGTCTAGTAAAACTTTAATAAAAATTTAAAACCGTATGGTAGTGTTTTAAAGTTCTGAGTGCTGAACTATGTTTTCATCTCTAAAAATTTATATAAATAAAAATGTAAGATTTTCACTAAAGTCTCAAAGGCAGGTAAAGAGCCTTTAAACTAAATTATTTGGTTTATCCTATTTTGTTTATCTATTCAAATCCAGAACGATATAAAAGATTTATTGAATTTCATCGTCCCCTTCACTGTCAGGTTGTCACTGCAGCGACCCCCTCCACCCACAAATAAAACTAAAAATAATTCAGATTTTTTTTCATCTGATTTCTGCATGCGTGCGCTATGTATGAGTTTGTGTTCCTGGTGAGTAGAAAAACATGTAAGAATAACATTCTTCAAAAATATACCCAGCTAACGGAGAAACAGCACATCCACGAGCTAAATCCCGTTTCATCCATGCGGTCCTGTTGGGCTGCTGTCAGTGTACGGTGGCACCGAGTCCAGGGAAGGAGTCGATCTGGACCATATCTTGAACAGTCGACCCTTGACTGGTGTAAGAGATGCGGATCCTCATTTTCAGATTAACCTGAGAAGTCCCGAAAGATTTAATTATAAATTATATAGAAAAGTGTCCAATGCAATAAGTTGATCTGCCTCTCAGACAGACTATAGCAAAAATCAGCCACGGTCAGTCCGAAAAGCAGAGGGCGGTGTTCTTGGAAGTAATGTAGCAGAGGGACTGTTTAAATGAAACCATCAGCTTTTATTCATGTGCGTGTGTGTATTTTGCAGACCCACCTTGTTTGGGTTGTTGAGGACCACCAGCTGGGTCAGTGTGGCTCCACCTCGCGCAGGAAGAGAGTCTCTGCTGGGGGCCTTCATTTGTAACTGCACACTCTGAAGGGGATCGAACGGAACTTTGAAGTTGAGGCATCAGATGCATATTTTTTTAACTTTTATTTTATTTACTGTACTGAACGGCTGAACCGCAGCAGAAAAGCTACAGTTTCACATAAATCGGTTTTGTGTTAACTGGGTATTTGACCATGTGCACTAACGAACCATAATCATCACAAAAGCTGGCTTTTGAGCGTTATGTTTAAATCAGAACCATAACACATTAGTTTGTAACTTTGACTTCTGGGTATAATGTATTAGTTGACTCCTCTGGCTTGTCTTTATTATTATGTACCATAAAACCTAACCGCCTAAATTATTTACTCTTTATATTTTTTAGACTGAAAATCACCTTTCCAAATTTCCTCTGAATTACGCTGCTTCTATGGTGGTCTTTTTTCCCCCACTCATGTTAACAACATGTTTATAATATACCTAATTTGTTGTAAGTCTCTCTTTCTAGTACTCCACCTTTAGCTTGGCTGCCTGAGGGTCCTTTCAGTATCGTAGCTGCTGATACGATCACATTCTTCCTGACAGAGATCTCTTCAGGTACAAGTTTATAGGTTACAGAGCCTCAGGTGCTCAGACTACACATTACGACTACACTTTGTACTTTATTATCTGAATTTGTATCCATGTAGAAGTAAAAGTGTGAAAGGAGATATTGGAAGAACAAAGACGGTAGATGGAGAAAACTTGTTTCATATGGAGACATCTGTAGAAGATAAACAGGATGAATGGTACAAACCTTGGGCACGGCAGCTTGCAGAGTGAAGCTGCTGATGTCTGAGTCAGAAGAGTTGGAAGCTGTAAGCGTGACCGTCAGGGTTGAGTCGGACTGTTGTTCGCAACTCATTGTCAAAGTCACACAGTTTTTCTCGTACACCGTCACTGTGGGGGCTGTGGAAAAATGGCAAAATGAAAATGTTGCATTTATTCACAAACAGCATTTGAGAAAAACAAAGAAAACACATCAGAAGCTTTAAATTTTAAATGTGGCTTTCTTAAAATACATCCAATAATAACATTCTAGCCTGTTCGTCGTTGCGGTTTCTGAATGTGCAGACCTGGTGTTTGGGGAGTGGGCTCCAACCCACCCAGCAGATCCAGGATGTCTCCTCCTGCAGTGTCAGTGGTACTGGTGGGCAGGACCAGTCCTGTGCTGCCTACAGCCGGGCTGGGCTGCAGAGGCTCCTGAGAGTCATCCAATAGGTTCAAGAGATCACAGACCTGAAGAAAAGCACAGGAAGAAGAAATAAAATAAAACAACATCTGCATATTGACAAAACCAAACTAGTGATGTTTTTAAATGTTTGCAAAGCGCTTCAACAAACAAACTGAAGGACTTTTTACTCTGACTCTTCATGCATCATCATTACATACTTGGTTAGCAGGCTGTTGTGGCAGTATTGCCTCTTCCTGTTTGACTTTGGCAGGTTGGAGCTCCTTCATGGTGTCCTCGGTCGCCTCTTCATTGGTCTGGCCCTGAGAGTTCCTCTGAATCACAGGCATCCTTTCTAACACTGCTGCCCTGGGGAGGGAAGAAATACCAGTTATTTTGGTCAGAGCATTACATTTGTCTACTCAGTACCTCTAGTATTATGTTGTATAAAAGCATAAAGGAGTCTCATTTTATCGTTCCAAGAAATATTGCATAGAAAATGAAGTAAAAGTGGATGTCATTCATCTCTTGCCCACCTCATGTGATCATATTTTTTGAAGAGAGCGTTGTATTCAACTGCCCTCTGCTGGAGCTCCACGTCAATGCAGCTGCCGTAGATGCTAACGATGCTTCTGATGCGACTACAGGACGAACAGAAAGATAAAGATAAAGAGGCCGTTAGAAGGATAATGGAGAATTTAAAGCAGCTTTGAACTCTCTTTAGCTTTCAACTGTTTTTGATTAGAAGCCCTGAAACCACAGAAACCAGAGTGTAAAACTGTTAGAACCATGCAGGTATTAAAATGTCTTAACGGGTACACTGGTCTGTAAGTCGACTTGCTATGATTCTGGTCTCTGTGTGAACTGGGATTTTCCTTACTCCACATTTTCAGTGATGCGTGTGCTCAGTTTCATGGTGGCGGTGAGAGCGAAGCCTCTGGTTGTCGGGGACGACATGTGTGACTGCAGAACTGTTTCCAAAGCATCCAGGACGTCATCATCTGTGGCCTGATTAAAGAGTGACATGGTGTCTGAAAATTTGTACTTATTCTTTTAAATACTAGGAAAGAAACAGAGTTCTGTGAGTTTTTACAGTCAGTATTTACTTCACTGCAGGATAAACTAATATAAAAGTAACTTTTCTTACCAAAAAGCACATTTTTCAATACTGTTTTAGTTTTTACATGTTTAGTAAATGAAAGGGTTAGTTCAAATCTTTTGCATTTAAGTTATGTGAAAAGGTTATGAACAATAACTATCTTACATGTCATAGATAGCTCTTTAAACGATCTCAGTTTGGAAAAAAGGAGTTTGAGCAGATTGATGAGCAAACAACTGGCTGAGCAGTACTGAGATTAAAGTAAATTGCTGTCGTCCTAAAAATAAATCCAAGCTTTAAAGTTTTATGGCGGTTCATTAACACATGGTTTTATGAACTTCTACTCTATTTAGCTACTTTCATTTGTGCAGGGCTGCCGGAGAGGAGAGTTGGGTTCCAATCTGTTTGTGGAACACTGGACCAGCTCTTTACCCTCACTATGGTCCTTGAGGGATTATGGGAGTTTGCCCGACCAGTCTACACGTAGTTTTTGGACTCGGAAAACACATTCAACCATGTTCCCTTGGGTAGTCCGTGGGGGTGTTCCGTCAGTATAGGGGGGTAAGTTGATACAGGATGATCAGTCCTTAAACAAGCGGTGCAACAATTTGGTTCATGTTGCCGGCAGTAAGTTGGACCCCTTCAGGTTGGGAGTCAGACTGGTGGCTGTGAAAATAAATGTCTGGGCCTCCCTGCTCAAGCTGCTGCTCCTTTGACCAAACTCTGGAACAAGTGGTGGACTGGTGGATACTACAGTATCTATGCTTACAAATAACTATAGGCTACTTTGAAAAATAAATAAAATTAACAGTGATTTAAACATTTAGAAACAGCACGTGCATGAACTGTTACACATTTTTTGACAGCAACAGTCCACTCTGGATATGGGTTTGCTCAGAGTTGTTGTTAGCTCATCAGGGTGGTCAATCTTTTTCTCCAGACTGAGGTTGTTCAAAGAGCTATCTCTAACGGGTAAAATAATAATGCAGGTGGAACTTTTTATTTCTGTAAAATACTGACATACTGTTATGACTATAAATTAAAAAAATGAGATTTTAATTGTGTCAAGTCTTTAAAAGAAAGTTCAGCTGTTATTCCAAAATGTATCATGTCATAATAGGATGCATCGATCATTTACCTGCACGGGTTCAGCTTCCTGACACTCTCCTCTCAGCAGCAGGTCTCCATACTCTCCTATGCACCAGCATGCCACCTGGACCAGAGGTTGCTGCCCAAAAAATATGGTATTTATTCACTGCGTCAATAAGTAACTACAGACTGTCCTGAAAAGCTGCTTTAATCAAAATTTTTAGAAGTCACAAGAAGTTAATGTAATCAAAGATTAAAAAAACAATCTACTCCATCGATGGATACATTGACTTGGATCTAATGAGTCTGTTTAGTTGTAATTGGCAATTTTAAACCTAAAGCTGAGCTATTCTCACTACTGTGAACTCAAACCAGCCTTTTTTGGTTCAAAATGTTCTCTACGAAATAAAAACATAATCAGTATTTACATGCAGTAGTATCTGCCTCTTTAACGAAAAAAACATTTTAATTTACAGGTCATTAGAGTCATTTATTTTCCTCCAGGTTTAACATTAATATAAAGTATCCATAATAGTTTAAAAAAATAATTTTATTGTGTAATTCTGACAACTACTTGCCAGGATCAAACACTGCTCCAAACGATGCTTTAGTAAAAAACGTCTTAGTGTTTACATTCTCTGATGGGTACAGACGAAATTATAAACCCGTCAACCCAAAAGTCAAATCAGAAAAGACCCTGACACACAAACCTGAGAGATGTCTGTGAGCAGAGCCCGGTACAGCTTGTGCACGGTGTAACAGTGCAGCTCCGAGGTGTTGGTGATGAGCTGAATCAAGTTGGGCACAGTTTCATCCCTCACGTCGCCCCCTGCCTGATGGAGTGGGAATAACACACACACACGCGCACACACACACACACACACACACACGTGCGCGCGCTCCATTAGAGAGGCAGCTGGTGAGTATTTGGGTCACTACACATCGTTTTTCCAGACACATTGAACAAATGTGAAAATGGGGGAATTGAAGGGAATTTAATTTGTTTGCACTGATTTTTTACATCACACAATATCACAATAGCTTTTCTACGCTCAGACTGGTTTTTATAATGAAATGCGTAATTCTATATCTTATGTCTATGACCTGTGATGAAGCCATGAATGTTTTTTTGAAGACATTCCTGAAAAATAATGTGCAGATGATGGAATGAACAGTCAGCTTTTGTTGTTAAATTTAAACTAACTAAATCAACAAATCACTTCCAGTGGAGCCAGATGACAAAATCTTTAGTCAGGAGAGAAGTGAAAATATATTTTTTACTGATAAAAGTCTCACATAGACAGTAAATCTAGGCTGTACATTTATTTATAAACATGTAAATATACAGCATGCAAAGGTCTGGGCAATAAGTTTGGAACCAACAAACACATACGCACCACAGCTCAGAGACCCTCTGAAAATGTTTCAGACATGTTGCACTTTAAAACACAAATGTCCAGCAGGTAAAATTTCAGATCAGTTTATTCGTGTTGCAGAACCACACACTAGATTCTCTTCAGCAAAGTTTTCTTTTAATCCTGAATTTCAATATTTCCAGTAGTCTCCCAACACTGCTTCAGCTGTGACAGAACATCTTAATCAAACCATGTGATTCTCCCATGAAACTCTCAGATGATAAAGTTTCAGGTAATATTTTTGCTTTTATCTTTGCTCCACTCCAAACCTAACTATTCAATTTTTTCTCTGAGTGGGATCTCACCTCTACCTCATTCCTGCAGAAGGATACACTAATGAGACACACAGTCGAGTTAATTAGATACCAGCATGAAAGTCCTAACATTCAAGTCGAACATTTTTCTGCTTAAAAATTGGACAGGTAATTATGGGTTGGGGCGTGGCTTTGAACGGAGCATTGATGGGGGGGGGGGGGGGGGGGGTTGGGTTTAGACAAGCTGCCTCTTTCAAATCTCGCTAGCTCTCCAACATTACCAACCCTAGCTTTAATACACACTCTTCAGAAGGTGAGAGGCAGCAGGGTGTGTGATGCAGACTATACTTACCGTCGTGAGGACATGCAGGATGGTGTCAATGTGCCAACGCTGGGAAGGTGCATACCTGACACACACACACACACACAGCCAACTGAGTGGTGCTGAATGGTAAGTAACACACACAAACACTGAATCAACTGTAATCTGCATCCTATGAGTGCTTGGACACACAAACAAATAAATGCATTTAGTCACTAAATAACATACAGAGGAAAAACACAAGGCATTCACTGTGACGATGTCAGCTAGTCAGAAATGTCTCTGAGTGGAGACAGACTCAGACTCAGTTGTGTGAACATATGTAGTACATGGAAAACACACACTTTATTGTTATAGACTCAACACAATAAAGTGTGTACCTAACAAGGTTGAAAACAGACCATTAAATCTATTATCATGCATAAGTGTAGGGAAGGAATGTGCAAAGTGATTCTAAAGGAAATGTTCACTCACCTTTCAGCAGCATTAAAAATCCCACTGGCAGCTTGCGCTCTGAGTTCAGGGGGGGAGGAGGAGAGGAAGATGAGCAGCTCCTTCATCATAGAGCGAATGTTGGAGGCTGACACTAAAGCCAAGGAGAGCTCCAAAGCACGTCTAGATGAACAGAAGAGGTGGAAACAGGGGTTTTCTTCCTGTGTTGATGTGAAGTAGAAAACTACATGATTTTATATGACTCGCAGTTTCTGCACATGCTCTTTGGAGCTCCCTCCTGGCTTCGTACCGGACGGCGGCGGAGCGGAGACGGACGTAGTGTAAATTAGAAGGGCGGAGAAGTTTGCAGCTGAGCGGACCGGAGACGGATGCAGTGTAAATTGGGGGGTAAAGAATATTTAAGAACCCCTTGGAAACTGGAGTTAACTGGAGTTAATCAATGTGCCAGTGACTACTTTTACAGAATCAGCAAAGTTTCTACAGAACCTGCTAACAAGAAAAAAAACTGTAAAATGGCAAGAACAATTGATTTAGGTTCTCTTAAATCTGTACAAACTTGTATTCAGCTGTTGTAAGGCAGATGTGTCTGTGGTGCTGTTCTCAGCAATGAATGCGTGGAGCCATCAGATCTTAAACTGCAACTTTCAACCAGGGTTTGAGGTGTCTGACAGGCTGGTGGATGAAGATCAACATCCCATTGCAAAACAATGATCATCACTTCTACTCAGTAACCACTCAGCTTTATGAAAACGCTCAAAGTTACCGTTTGACGGAAGCGTCAGGGTCCTTCAGGCAGTCTACTATAGTCCCCCGGTGTCGCTGCACTGCATTATGGTCAGTTCCGACAATCTTCTGAAGAGAAGTCATTGCAATATACCTAAACACGCACACAGGATTACCAAGTAAGAAAGATGCTACTGTAAGCTTATTTATATTTATGCTGTATCATACAGGAGCTGAATTCACACAGACCCACAGCAGTGTCAGTAAGAATCAACGTGTGGTGAAATACAGCAGAAAAAGTTCACAATAAGTTAAACTCACTGTAACTACTGCCTAAAAATAAAGGTTAACGGACAGTGGTTTTGTTTAATCGAGAAATTCTCAACTTTCCTGACTCGGTAACCTAAAACTTCAGCTGAAATAACTACCAAGTGTTTTTGCAAAGATAGGAAAGATATTATCTGGTGAGGCAGGTCTGACAGGAATTAACCAGTCTCATTAGTAGCTCTGCAGAAAACAACCTGACAGACTAGTCCACCCACAAAGCCCCTATGGAGACAATAGGAAAACTAAAACACATCAAAACCTCTAGGAACTTGGAACATGCCTATATGTTCTTTGAAGAAGTAATACATAGTTGGGAATTGAGAAATAAGATTGAAGAAGACAGACAGAAAAATTGTGTAGCAAGAAGAAAAAAAGGCAGCACTGACCTAATATTCCTGTCATTGTTCAGCAGAAATCTTCCTAGGATGTTTACGGCAAGAACCTGCGCAACAAAGTCAAGCCTATGAGCATTTTGGAATCCAACTTTTAATTCTAATGTACGTATTAATGTGGTGAGAAGTGCGTCTCACTCTGAGGCCGCTCTCTGACTTTATGTCTATGACGGTGAGAACAGTCTCATACAGCACAGCGTTGCCCACAGTCTTCGTACTGTCTGTGTTGGTCGCCACCTAAATAAACAAACCTTACATGTGAACAGCATCTCAGCAAGACGATTAAAGAACGAGTAATTTTTCAAGGAAAAATACATTTTGTGTCAGCTATCAAGAAACAGAAGTCATTTGATATTTTAAGGCATATTCGAGGCTCTCAGAAATGAATCTGTCATCAGTGTTGTAATAGTGCATTATGGCAAAAAATAAATATTAAACCTGAGCGAGGAGGTCGTTCATGGCATCGCTTGCTGCTTCATTGTTCCGACCGAGGACTCTCAGCAACCGTAAGACACGGACCTGAAGGTGGAGACAATAGATGGAGGAACACCCAAATAAAACAAACTGGACACTTGGATAATTGGAGCCTGATTTACGCGCAGAAACCCAATTCAGTTCTCAGTTGAATGTTTATTTTCAGATCTAAAAACACCATTTCGCTCCGAGCCTGTCTGTGGCTCCGGAGACCTAAAACAAAATGGCCACTAATAAAGTGTTCCTAATAAAAAAAACATGGTCTTATGCCGAATATGATGTCATAGTAAATAAGGAAGTACCCCTAAAGCAATTTCAACATCCTTGAAATTTAAAGATCATGTGTTTACACTGCTGGAGAGAGGCACATGTTAAGCCAGAGATTTGTAGATTCTCTGTTTAAAGTAAATGACTACAAATGACCACAAACTATAATAAGTGTGTACCTAAAATTCATCATCAAATAATATCTTAGAAACTTTAGCATTTTCCTGCTCAACAATTTTCTAATCATCAAACTAAATTTAGAAGGCTCCCTGTAACCATCCATCTTCTGCCACTTATTCTTGGTCGTGTCACGGGGCGGAAGAGAAACCCAGACATCTGCCTCCCCTGCGACACGCTCCAGCTTCTCCTGGGGGGTCCCAGGGTGTTCATAGGGCAGAGAGGATAAATGTGTTCCAAAGAATTCTAAGTGTATCCCAACTCCTCACAGCTGGAAATGCAGAGAGGTAAACTAAAAAAAACTAACCAAGTTGCAAATAGATACGCAAAACTTCATCTACCACTTAATGGATGAAGATTTGTATTACAAATGCTACCAGTTTATATAATTAGCTATCTAATTTGAAATGAATCATAAAAAAGACATGGTTTTAAGGCCACACAACATAAATTTTAAAAATTAATAGATAAAAAATATACTGTATCTGCCTGGATGGGCAGATATATCTATAAAGAACATACTCATTTAACATTTATACAAGTGAATAAAATTAAAGCCGACCTGTAGAAAAGGATCACTGACTCCTGCAACATCATGGTCAGGAGAATAACCCGATATGACCAGGCCTTTCATGATCTGCACTAAATCTGGTACCGTCTGGAAAACATACACACAGCACAAACAAGTTATATGAATGATTAGATCAGAATATATGTGTCAGGTCAGTATCCGTGAGAGTCCAACTGCTTTTGGGTCTTCCGCAGAGCGTTGTAATATATGTGTGTGTGTGTGTGTGTGCACATAAATCCGACCTTCCTGAACCGCTCCAGCGTTTCTTGGTTCTGCTCACACAGCTCAGTGATCAGCACAACAGCACCGTGTAACACACCTGGACAACAACAAGGACAACAATGTCATCATCGCTTCAGAAGAACAGGCTCAAGGACGTCTGACTAGGATGGAACCCTCTGCAT
>JAVKLF010000064.1:14680111-14692944 GCA_034783495.1 Millerichthys robustus | reverse complement strand
TCTATCTATCTATCTATCTATCTATCTATCTATCTATCTATCTATCTATCTATCTATCTATCTATCTATCTATAACAGGTAAGATATTATTTATTCAGATGTTTTCTACAGAAATCGATTTCAAATGACCTATCATTTCAAGATTTCTGTATTTATATTATTATTATTATGCAGACGTTGTAATGTTACAAATACCTCCTCCCCTACCTGGTCCACTGGTTCGTCACACATCATTTGTTTTGGCTGGAACTGTCTCCTTTTTCTAATACGATCACAGATGTTGAAGGGAGAGTTAAGGCCTGGGAAACCTGGGCTAACCTTCATAAAGGAAGCACTCATTGCCCATGACTCAATGAGTTATGACAATGAATTACATCTACAATCTACAATGAATTATGGCTATTCCTTCCAAGGTCTCTCTGGCCATCTTGGTGTGGGTTCTGGTCCTGCTTTGTTTCGATTCCATGACCAGGATCAACAGCTGGACCTGGATTTGGTTTTCAATATCTGTTCCGATACATATCCTCGGTGGATCACTGAGGGGGTCAGGCTCTTGTTGTTCGCTCCAGTTGGCGCTGGGGTGGTGAAGAAAAAATTTACAACCTTGACCTTTTCTTTCAACTACTCTCACAGAAAACACTTCTTGTTGTTTACTTTGCAGGTTTATATTAGTAGGTTAAAACACTATAGGGCTCATAGCTTAACTCATAGCCCAATCTGCCCAGTGACAGCGACACCATAGAAGGAGAAACAGTAGATAAGGCCTGGGCAGTTCATGAGGGTGTAAATGATTCTGGTGCACAACATTAGCAGAGTAAAGATCAGCTATCTGTGTCTGAGATATGGAAGTAAGCGGGTGCAAATAAAAAGAAGTAAATGTCTTTTTGTCTGAACTGTGAAAGCTGGAATGGGAGTGATAAGTGTGGCATGAATCGAGGCCAGCAGATGACATAAAAAACTTTTTTTTTCCACCAGAAAACAAACAAACAAGCAAACAATAAAAAAACAGGCTGTCCCAAAAACTGTTTAATCCTGAGAGCAGAGCCAGATGGCGCCTACATCATGTGAACTTGCCAGATGAGGAAACAGCTCAGAAAAGACACAGTTATGGACAAATAAGAACAAACAGCGTGAATTCAAGATTTGAGAGTGATGCTTCAATTAAAGCATGTTTCAAATCCAATAAGCTAAGATTTCCAATAAGGAAATCTAGGATTTTTGTTTTGTTTTCATATAAAACTTGTTGGTCCAAGCTTTGTGGAAAATGGATGGATTTAAATACACTGCATGAAGATAACATTAAAACAAGACAATCAAAGATGTTTGAGAGAAAACAGACACAGAGAGGCTAAACTGATGGAATCAAAATGTAGAAGAAACCCTGTTTCTTCAAAACTATCTAAAAGCATGTGTCAAACTCAAGGCCAGTGGGCCAAATGTGGCCCACCACAGCATTTTATGTGGCCTGCGAGAGCTTCAAAGTTGTATTATAATGCCTTAAAATAAGCATATGCTGCTTTAAATTCAGCATTGACCATAAACTACATCTCCCATAAAGGATAAGTTTACCTGCAAAACAACAGCATCCCACCACTAGGTAGAGTTTGAACAATGTTCAAAAGTAGCCAGCAGCCGGCAAATTTCACTGTGTTAAATCTCACTCCTACTGCCAATCTCACAGCTGTCTCTCCTCCTGTACATGTCCTGAATTACCCTCAAAAACATCTCCACCACACCCGACTTCCTCATACATCATCAGTTCCTCACTTGGCATCTTATCATTGTTTTTTTTATATCCACTGAAAACGCAGTCCTGTTCCTTTTGACCTTCTTTATCAACACTCTCAGATTGAAAATGACATTTGTAGTGCTCTTTCTCAGCATGAAATCATAATGCTGCTCACCGATTGTAACCTCAATTCCTAACCTGGTTTCAGCTGATCTTTCCCATGTCTTCTTAGCGCTTCGTTCCTTTAGCTCCTTACAACCTCCTTGTTCTTGAAAAAACTTGGTCAGTGGTCAAAACCAATATCACCCGGTTTTTAAATAAAAAAGAAAAGGGGTAAAACTGGCATTCAGTACATGTAAATGATTCTGTGGTATTCGTATTTCTGAGCTTCAGCACATTTCAGCAGGAATGTGAAATTACCACCCAGTAGACAGAGATAATGTACTGTGAGTGTCTGTGATCAGGGCCCGAAAATAGGTCCTGCATTGGTGCTGTGAAACTGACAGCAGCTGCCAACTGCTGGATAAAAAGAAACCCAGTGAGTCCAATTTATCTGCCTGAGCAGCAACTGGCAGCTGGCACTCTCAGTCCAGTTTGTGCAGGGCTGATTCCTACAGTCACATCAATCTAAATTTCACGGAATGTCACTCCTTTCGGTAGCTGTGGTCCACCACAGCCAACAAGACAGTGACAGAACATCATCCTGTTGTCTCCAAATGCAAAATTTTAGCAGCACGCTTACCAGTTAATAAAGGAAGTTAACTACCTTGATCAGCTAATATAAATGTATGTATAGGCGTATTTGTGATCATTACAGCTCATAAAAACAACAGATATCATTTACAACAGACATTTAGAGTCTATTTTTCTCTCCTCTGACCTCTCAAAGATCAACCAAAAGCAAAAAGATTCACATATTTCTTAAATAAAGTAAAAACTTATTGTGTTTTCACATCTGATAGTCCAGAAGACTCTGTTCCATTGGGGACCAAAATTGCAACATTTGTTACATTTTCAGCTGATGTGGTTCACTTTCAAACTGCACTGTTTGTCAAACAAATCAAACCCTTAAAGAAATCTGTTTAACCCCTCACCTGTGGTGACGGTGCACCGAGAACCACAGGATGTCCGGATAGCCTCCCATTCTCATTGAGCTTTTTCATGAGGATGGTTCTAAGGTTCTCCACAGCAACACCGGAGCACCACAGGGGACTGTACTCTCACCATTCCTGTTCACACTTTACACCTCAGACTTCCATGATGTAACTCAGTACTCACTGTTAGACTCTACCTGGTTCACCGTTATTTGTTCAATTCATCCATCCTCTCTCTCTTGTTCCGGAGTTTGGTGAAAGAAGAAGCAGGTTGAGCAGGAAGGCCCAAACATTTCTTTCCACAGCCACCTCTTCCAGCTCTTCTGGGAGGACTCCAAGGTGTCCCCAGGCAAGCCAAATGATCTAGTGTATCCCAGTAAAGTTAGTTCACACAGTTTCCCCGCACAGAAACAGCGAGAGAACGCTTTAGAAATCACTAAAGCACATCTAACCTCAAGTGTACAAAAACACACAACAGATTCCACCACATCATTATTTATTAAACGGAAATAATGTAAAAATGAAAAAGTTATGAGTGAAAAACCAAGCTCTGTGCTCCAGCAGCTTGCAGAGCCTCCTTTAGTTGCAATAACACTCTGTGGTGGTTTTCTGTATGGATTTATCGGTTCCCTACTCTTCTTTACAACATTGCTTCAATTCATTGAGGTTTCTCACATTTGTTTCTTCACAGTTCTTTTGAGATTCCATCACAGCATTTCAGTCAGGTTGAGGTCTGGTCTTTGACTGAACCTTGATATTATTTTTTCTTTTTTTAAGTTATTGTATGGAAGATTTCCTGCTGTGTTTGAGATCATTGTCCTGTTGCACGTCCCAATTTCAGACAGGCTTCGGCTGTCAAAGAGCTGACCTCACATTTGATTCTAGAATCCTCCAAACAAGTTCAGTCAACTCAATGCAAGTTTTAAAACAGGCCCAAATCATCACCCCTCCTCTGTTGTGCTTCAAAGTTGGTGTGAGGTGTTGATATTTTGGTTTCCTCCAAACGTGACACTGTGCATTTCAGGTATACACTAGGACAAATTTAGATTAACAATTAAATGAATAGCTATAAGCTAAAACTAGAAAAAAATGAGAACAGCTAAAACACCAGGAAAATGCTACAAACAGCAAAAAGCTAGCTTCAAGCAGAGGATCAAATGAATAGCTGCAAGCTAAGAAAAAAATGACTTGGTGCAAGCTAAATCTGCTAAAACCTAAAAGTATCTAAATGGCATTAAAAAGCTAAAAGTAGCAGAAATATAACAGACCTCAAAGTAACAAAATCTCTTGCCAAAAGCTAAACATAGCCAAACATTAGGAAAACGTTAAACGGCAAAAAGCTAGCTTAAAGTTAAGGAATAAGGTCATCTGCTCTACAGCATTTTTACAACTGTCATAAGCAATAAAACATCCATGTTTTAATATTTCTTCTCAACTAATTTCTTGTGTTTAGTTTATACAAATACGCAACAACTTTACTGCAAACTCCACAGCAAAACATGACTTTTTGATTCATTGGAAATGTCTTCCTTTTTTTTGTGCACCATGGTCTCTGAACAGCAGGTAGTGATATTGCTCCTAATCTACCAAAATATAGGACATGTCAGGAGATGTGATTAATAAGAACAAATATTTAATTACCAACTCACAAGTTCACAAATTGAGATTACAGTATTTTTATTGAAAATGTTTTAACAAAACAAAAGATATAAACACAATCACCCATCTTGCGACTTGAACATGGTAACCTTCCTCTGACTGTCCTGTGTTGACATTGCTGTACTGACAATATGCAGACATGGTATGGATCAGGCGGAATGTGTGATAAGGCAAAGGTCTAGGTGGATTGGATTCGCAAGTCCACAATAACAGTTGAAAACAGTACAAGAACAAAAACGCTGAGTAGGTCAAACCAGCAGGTTAGGTCTTGAACCTGATGTGAATGAGCTTCAACAGTACCTTCACAGAGACAGACGTGTGTACAATTTACAATCCATTTCTGCTCAGTTTTTCTGAAAAACATCAAATCAATTGGCTCTTCCATTGATTTTTTTTTCTCCTTCTGCAGACTCAATGGGTTCACATTACAAATCTACATTTTAACCGTGTATAAAAAAACGGGGGAAAAAGTGTGACCACTGTCACTTGATTCGCCAAAGAGTCGAACTAAAAACTATAAGTGAATTCGTGTCAGGTGTTAATTTTTATTTTCACAGGCCGATGGTGTAGGAGCGGCCTGCAGGATTGTGGATGGCAGAACACGACGGCTCGGTCACGGCCCACTCATACCAAACCTTCTTCCCATTGTTGCAGCGCCAGAACCGCACGGTGACATCATCATCCCGCGATACGGAAATGGGTTGCTGTATAACAACGAACATATTGTTTAGTTCTGAAACATTTTGAAACTTTAACTTGTTACTGTAATCTGACTTACCTTGAGGGGGAAGAGGATGGGGAACCAGGAGAACATTCCAGGTGAATGTGTGTCCGGTTTTATACCTGCAAGAAAACACAAACGTTGAATTAAAACATAAATATTAGTATAAACGTACACAATTGTTTCTTCTTGATTTAAAACGACTCACTTAGTGTGACATCTTTGTACAGGGTGGTTTCAAAGTAACCAGCAAAGCCATGGAGCACTGAGTTACAACCCACAGAGAATCTGAGGCACTGATACCGGTTATTGTTCATGTCTGAAAACAGGAAAAAACACGGTGACAACAGAAAATAAGAGTGCAAGTTTGTTTATGTAAAGTTGAAGGGATGTCTACCTTTTGATGGATGTGTGAACGTGAAGCATGGTTTGGGGTCAGCCAGCTGGTGGAAGTTATGAAGGCGCACCACATAAGGAGTCTCAAAATGGCACTCAGGGTCCTTGTCCCGTTCCCGGCACCCTCTGACTTCGTTGTAAAGCTTGGAAGAGGAAATGGGAGCCAGATAGGACGTGTAGGAACAAGGGATACTGACTCCATCCTCTGAAATGAAGAGAAAGTGATTTAAGATGCAAGCAAACATGGAAGGTAATGGAGCAGAACTAAAGCTTCTTCTACATCTTAGTGTTGCTAAAAACAGAAAAGTGAAGCTATGTCTGGGTCCACATGTGGAATCCG
Source organism: Millerichthys robustus (assembly GCA_034783495.1). Lineage (NCBI taxonomy): Eukaryota > Metazoa > Chordata > Actinopteri > Cyprinodontiformes > Rivulidae > Millerichthys > Millerichthys robustus. The sequence goes on along the minus strand of JAVKLF010000064.1, from coordinate 14,687,005 downwards.
TTTTTTAACTGTTAAAAGTACCTTTGAGAAAGTGCTGCGCTCCGTCTAAGCACTCTGGGGAGAGCTCATTGTCTCCAAATGATCCGAGCAGCTCGCTGACAATGATATCAGCTTTCTCAGGAGCGGCCCACTCCCGCATGTCACATGACACCACCGTCACATTATCACCCCACTCCTCAAAGCGCCAGTTCTCCAATCTAAACATACATCAAAACCTGAAATCAAACATCCCATATCTCCTTCATCCAGGCTGCTTGCGGAAGTAAAGGACGCCTGTACTCACGTGATGACAGCATTGGGATTTTTCTCCACAGCGTATATCCTCAGCTTCCTGTCTGCCTGTCTGGCAGCACGCAGGGATGCGTTAACGAGAGGACCTCTACCTGCCCCTAACACCATCAACACCCTGCACCAGGACAGGAACCAGATTAGATAAAACTGCTTCTTTTATAAATAAATTACGCTTCTCTTTGTCTCCTTAGAGGTTTTAAACAGAGGAGTAACAGAGAAAATGAATATTGATTCTTCAGAATAAATCATTTTTCAGATCAATTTAACACTTAACTGTGAATCTATACAGACTTTAAACTTACTGAACATTGGTGTCTTTCTGCTCTTCTGGTACTCGTTCCAGTAGACATTTATAAACAGCCTGTCCACACAAGGACAGAACACATAAAACTATTACATATGAGCCTTTCAGCACTGAACCACAGCTGTGACTATCAGTCCTTGAAATTACAGACTGGACACAAAGTTCTTGATGAGAAATAATAATCTGGACACTGTTTACTAAAGAAAAGAAAGCCTGTGATTGGGAAGTTGCTGGTTGGAATCCCCTGACTGGCACAAAAACCTTGGGTAGGGAAGGTGAAGCACCCACATCCTTTTCTTCCCCAACGTTGCCGTTTAATTCGTGGGTAAAAGCCTCACCTGCTGGTACTGAGAATATTTGATAGGATCCTTCTCGAACACTTCATATGTCTGAGACTCCAAGTTGTCCATGAGGGGCTAAAATCACGACAAAATGTTTACATACATTTTTGAGCCACTTATTTAATTTCAGAATGGCGCTTCCAACAAAGCATTATTTTTCTTTAACCTGTAGAGGTGACTGCAGGTAATCTTCATAGCCTTTGGCAAAGAGCTCATAGGCGTTGGGTGCAGGCCTGTTCTGATTGAGGTACTCCAGGTATTGCAGGTAGGATCTGAAGTCCTTGTCAGTGTGCCGACTGGTGCCTGTGAAGATAAACTGGGCCTCCAGCTGAAAAGACAATTTAGTTTTTTTGTTGGAGAAACACTTAGGAATTAAGCTGTTGATAGTCTGTTAGTTGAAACTAGCAGTTATCACGTCATACCTTGAAGAGACGGAAGATGATTCTCTGATGGGCTTTAGACAGAACAGGGAAGCCTTTCTTATTAGTTAGAAAGATGCTTGTAGGAAGTACTGCTGCTTTGATCGGTTCTCCGAGCCATTTATCAATAACAGCATCTGATGGCATGTCTGCTCCAACTTCAATAGCTTAAGGAAAACAAAACAGAAGCACTTTATGTCAAAAGGACCGTCATTGCTTACTGTGAAAATCTTGCCTCCATTTATTGCTTCAGTGCGCCTTCTCACCAAGACAGATCCTCTTGTTGTAATCACAAAGGGTTCTAAATGAATGCCACCTGAAAAAACAAAACAAAAAAATGAGTAGACCAAATAAGGCATAAATTTATTAGAAAAAAATTAAAAGCGTGCAGACAGCATACAGCTGTGCAGAAAGTGGACTGGTGCAAAACGAACCAACTCCAGGTTTTCTCGTCTACGCTCGTTTCATCAACACAAGCTGTGGGTTCATTCTCAATCAGATCTTCCCTCACGTCTTCAGTCATAATCAGTGGGACACGTATCCAGAACTAATGAGAATACAAAAAAACCAAAAAGACAGCAGTCACAACAAGGACCTCCGCTATTTAAATGCCATTTGCTCGCTGGTCGAATCTGATTGTCTTACATTAGAGGTGTGGTGTCCAGTGTGAACGTGGTTGAGCAACATTCGAGCTAGATTGGCATTATGGGGCCCCTTCAGTGGGATCATGAAGACAGGAAGACCCAGGTAAGCTGAGAAGTTTAGCTCTTGTGCAAGAGCCTGTGGAGAAAGAATAAGAAAAAAAGAATAAATAGACCAAAGATACAAGATCACAATGCTTTCACCAGCATCATGAAGACAACTTACAGCCTCTGAGTTTCTGCGTTCTGTCTCCATTTCTGAATCCGTATCAATCCATGGAGACAGCTTCCCAACAATGAGGGTATTCCAGTCTAGATGAAGCAGAAGCAAAAAATAAAAAAAGTTTATCGTTATTCAACTTTTCAATTTCTTTGATTAAAGAAGAATTAGCCAAGAATAAACAAACAGCATTATTTTAATACATCTGGGCAACAAAAAGCAAAAATAATGTATTGTTGGGTAGTTAAAAAAAGAATATATCGACGGACGACGTTTAGTAATTTTTATTAGCCTACTATTTTAATGGTCTTAATTTTTGATACATTAATTTCTGTTTAATTTTAATACAGGTTACAACCCTGCGGAGACCCCGATTCAACTGGTCTCTGGGACTGCTTTCATTCATCCGTGCAATATCTTTAAAATCAAAAATTGAACACTATTTTTTTAAACTGTCCTAATTTATTGATAATTTGGTTTATGTTGTGTTTTAAATCGTTCAGCACTTAGAGCACCTCTTGTATTTGAAAAGTGCTATATATATATATGAAGTTGGATTGACTGTAAAATATGTTACGCGTTGACAGATGACACGAACCTCTTCCACATAGCAGCAGGTCTGAACGGGTCTGGGCTCCGGGTCTGGACTTGGCTGGCTCCAACTCGAACTCTCTCTTGAACCTCGGGTGGAACAGGGGCATGCACAGGAAGTCAAACCTGCACAACGAGGAAAAGAAAACGTTTAGAAACACAGAATCAATTTAAAGCAGAACATACACATAATTACTACATTATTATACTTCAAAACAACTCGAGGGAAATACTCGGTAAAACTACCTACACGTGTAATATAAACACATCAGAACCGCACCGAGCATCATTGTAATGGGGCACGTGCTGAAAACTCGCCGGCTAGCTTAGCAAGCAACACTCCGACATACAAACAAAAAAAGGAGTGAAACGCTTGAAATCTCTTTTTATCGAACAAAAAGCAAGCACAAACTGGATCCATGACTCTCCTCACCCAAGTTTGGCGACCGCGGCTAGCGTGTCAGCTATCTCCGGTACACAATTCAAATCTCTCCCGCAGGACACCCTGCCTCCTGAACTGGCGGACGCCATGACTTCCACTGAACGATGTGATGTGGGCCCGTCCTACTCCGTCTTTCGAGGAAACTGGCGCCATCTTGGATCTACACAGATACACAAAGCCATTACGCAGCGGGGGGAAAAAGACCCCAAATGGCGTCATGCGAGGGTCAGTTTTACGTCTCGTAAATTACCGCGATAACTATTCATGGCTAGTTTTTCCAGCGTTGAAATGACTGTTCCGCTATTTTCTTCTCTTGAATCAATGAATGGAGGAATCAATCAATGAATCAGTGTATAAACGAATCAAAGGATAAATTAATCAATCAATCAATGAAATTCAAAAATTTGAAAAAGTGTCAGCCCTTTTCTTCCATTATTGTTAACAGAGCCTAGCAACAAAATGAAAGACATGTAAAAACATAACTTCCAACTGGCAAGATGACTCCAGCAAAGATTGTAATGCTTGCAGAAAGAAGCTTCACAGCAGCATGCAGGATAAAATATCACTTACCTAACCCCTAAGGCTTTGTTTGTGCATGCATGTGTGTTTTTATGCAAGCTGTCAAATCTATAAGAGCTATAAAAGGTAAGAGCACAAAGTTCCAGGTTTTACAAACCTGCCTGAAAGGCAGAGTGCTTTTCTTATGGATGGGTCCTTCTTCTTTTGTCTTGCTTTTTAACAGAAATAATCTAAAATTTTGGAATTATATTTTCTCTCCATCTGTACCAGCACCACTATGGCTTTGGAAGATGTTTGTGGCTTCAATGAAAAGCCCTTTTCAATTTTGGAGGATACAACCACATCTGTTCATATGACTGACTGTTACAGCCTCAAATGGAAAAAGCAGGAGACAACTTTTCCACAGTTTAACTTTTCTATCAACCGAACCACATCCTCTTTCAGCCTAAGAAATCATCCAGTGATTGTGCACAGGCCCTTTCCCTTGTCTCATGGAACAACAACCCTAGGTTTCATCTTCCAAGGTGGAGTAATTGCAGCAGCAGATACTCGTGCCAGTGCCGGAGGACTTGTTGCCTGTCCAGCTGTTCATAAGATTACCCCCATTCACTCCCACTTAGTGGTCACCTCCTCAGGCAGTGGTGCAGACTGCCAGCTGTGGGAGCGCATTCTGATTCGAGAGATCAGACTTTACCAACTGCGGCACAGGCGTCGCCTCTCAATACGCGGCACTGCCAAACTTCTGTCTTTTATGCTCCATCCCTTTAAAGGCACTGATGTGTGTGTGGCTCTCACCCTTTGTGGCTGGGATGCTGAAGATAGTGGCCATTACTGTGCCAAGAACTTGGAAGAGACATCTTGTATGGCAGGTGATACCACTTCAGGTGTTGTTAGTTCATCAACCTGTTCACCGTTCCAGAACTGTGGCCCACAGCTCATCTATGTGTGCAGTGATGGAGCCCGACTCCAGGGCGAAGTCTTCTCTGTTGGTTCTGGGTCTCCTTATGCCTACAGTGTTCTGGATGGGAGTCTGTGTTGGGACTTGAGTAAGAAGGACGCCATTTCTTTGGCAAGAGACGCAGTGTTTAGAGCCACTCACAGGGATGCCTACTCAGGAAACAATGTGGACCTTTTCCTTATTACAGATCAGGGATGGAGCCAAAGACAGCGAGAAGACCTGAAAGAGGAATATTACAGAGATATGGAGAGAAAAGTCCAAAAGAAAATGTAGGACAACACAAGTTGTGAAAGGAAAAAGTGAAGCAAACCAATTATATTTGTTTGAGGAAGGGAGTTGAACTATTATTTTTCATTCGATTATCATCAGCCCTTTACTGTTGGTTGTGGACCTGGACATCATCATCATCATCATTATTATTATTATTATTGTTGTTGTTGTTGTTGTTGTTGAATGTTTTGTTGGTTTGGACCATGATTCATTTTGAACACATCCACACCAACAGGGGGCGATGTGCTTTATTTTGCCACCATGACTCTTCTTGCTCAGCGGAAGTTGCTTGTTCATCGCAGTCTTTCAAAGATGGCTCTTGCTAGTGTGTTAAGTAGTGATTGTGAGGATTTTTCATTCGATTATCGTCAGCCCTTTACTGTTGGTTGTGGACCCGGACAGAACGGCGTAGAACTTGAAGCTGCTCCGGGGGAAAGTCTTAGTTTTTCCGTAAAAAAACCGCTGCTCCCCGGAGACGATGATGGGGTTGAGAGGAAAATTGAGTTTCTGCATGGGACAACAACCTTAGCATTTAAAGTAAGTTTACGTATTATTTAATTCTTTTTTGTAGCTAACTGACCTTAAAACGTCTCATTACGACTATTTATATAAAAATACACTATTAAAAGCAATAACTGGAAATTATGTATTAACTAGAGTTAACCTGCCCCCGCGTTTAGCGTGCTATGCTAAGTGGCTACAAACTGCTTTCTCATGGCAGAGATTCAAACTTTGTAGTGATCGATTACTGACACAAGTAAAAAAAAGAGCCGGTAATTTCTAATTTCGGATTCAACAAATAAATTTTCCATCGTGTATTGTAATTAAACCCTGACAAGTACATACTTTGTTTGATTTCAGGTCTTAAACCGTAGCTGTGCACCTTCAGCGACACGACACTGTTATCCTCTTGAAATGAAAAATATATATAGTTTATGTTTATGATTGGCAGCAGTCAGCATAAATAAATAGTTGTATTATACGCAACAATGAAGTTTCGTGTGTTTTTCTGCACATACAACTGTTACGTGTATTTATTTTTTGCATTACCTGTTACTAAATAAAACTTTAAAATGTATCAAGTCAATTAATTGTTTATTGGATTGTTATATTACTCAATTAAAATGATTAGACAAGCACCCAAATGAAAAACAACAACAATAACTTGGGGTCAAATTAATTAAAAAACCAAACAGATAACAAAATTACATTATACTTAATATTGTTATTATAATTTTACAAATTTCTTTATTTTAAGTTAGTTGTATTCAAACTTCCTCAGGACAGTCATATCTAAAGTCGTAACTAAATGTTATTTTTTATTTTTTCTGATTTTACATTAAGTAACGATATTGCGGTTTTACAATGATTATATATTATGATTATAATGATTAAGTTGGAACAGTATATTCTTTAAAGTAAAAATCCAAATGTTACACTTTATTATATTTACTCTGTAGTTTCTACTTAAACATTATTGTTCTAAACCCCAAAATTCTATATGCTTTTTTGTTGTTACTGATAACCAGTCATTGAGGATTAACTGATCTAAAACTATTGGTATCAGCAATAACCTGTTGTATCGTCTCAGTAAGGCATCATAAAATAGTCTCAGTCACCATATATCTTTCTCAAAGAATGATATAAGGATAGAATAATAAAGATTTCAAATCATCAAATTTAATAAGATAAGATACTTTATTTAATTAGACAGAAATTGAAATAACTTTCTAAACTTGGTAAATGGTAAGTGGCGTGTACTTATACAGAGCTTTTTTAAAGTCCCTATGGACTTCAAAGCACTTTACACTACACTCACCTATTCTCTCTCTCTCACACACACACACACACACACACACACACACACACACACACACACACACACACACACACACACA
>JAVKLF010000064.1:14654519-14680011 GCA_034783495.1 Millerichthys robustus | reverse complement strand
ACACACACACACACACACACACACACACACACACACACACACACACACACACACACACACACACACACACTGATGCTTGAGACATGAAACCTATTTTGTGCTGCTGAATGTCAGAAAAGGTTCAGAAACTAACAACATTTGTCGAGGGTGATATTTGTTCTCACAAGGAGATCTGGTCTCAATAATAAATATCAGAACTTATAAAGAAACCAATGCTGCTGATATAATGGTGTTAAAGACTGCAATGAATTTTGCTTCAGCACCACAGATTAAATCACATTTTGGAGTTATGTTGCATTTTAGTTGACAATAAAATCGTCACGGATATGTATTGCTTTTTCTGCAGATATAAAACCACATTATATTTTGCTTTGAACTCCCAGTGGAGGTTAAAGATAAAAAAAGATCCAATTTCCTTTTTGAAAACCTCTTTACTAAACGTATTTTTCCCACTACAAATACATGTTGTCTTTGTTGTATTTTAGAAACATTTTATGGCTCGGGTAGATGTAGGATCAAAGAGAAAAACTAAAGACTTTTTTGTATGTATATATTTTTCTGTTAGAGCTGGCTTTTACTGCAGTTGTGTATTTTCCCATCTAAGATGCTAAAAATAAAAAATAACTAAACTATTTATCCACAGCAAGAAAATGAGCCTAAGTGTTAAAAAAAATCAATAACATTTTCTAAAAGGTTAAAAACTGTTTGTATGTTCTTTTATTAATATACATGTGAGTAACAATCTCTTCAAACAGGCCACCTACACAATGAGGCTGCATTAGTCACCACAGATTATTTTCACATTTATATCTGCTGTTTTATTTGACAGAAACTGTTAAAAACGCATCTACTGAAGAAAAGATGATACATTATTCAAATTTAAACTTTAAATTTAATTTTAAAAGAAGAACCTTTTTTTCTGGATTCTCTGAACTGTTTTGAAACTGTTGTGACCGTCAGGTTAAGCATGACTGTAGTGTTTGATTTTGCACTCAGATTTAGTGTAACTTGGGTCAAAGCTACAGTATTATTCAAGTTTGTATTGTATTGGGCGACAGTCTAAGTAGACAAACCTCTTCACGACTGCTGTATTTGATTATCTGTCTCTTTTTCTGTAACTTGTTTTACAAATGAGTTTCCTCCTCTTGCAGTTCCAACATGGAGTCATTGTTGCAGTGGACTCACGGGCCACAGCAGGCTCCTACATCGCCTCCCAAACGGTCAAGAAAGTGATTGAGATCAACCCGTACCTGCTAGGCACCATGGCTGGAGGAGCCGCTGACTGCAGCTTCTGGGAGCGCCTGCTCGCCCGTCAGTGCCGCATTTATGAGCTCCGCAACAAGGAGCGCATCTCTGTGGCAGCTGCCTCCAAGCTGCTGGCTAACATGGTGTACCAGTATAAGGGCATGGGCCTCAGCATGGGCACCATGGTGTGTGGCTGGGACAAGAGAGGCCCAGGTAAATATGACGGGCTCAACTTTTAACATTTTGTAAAATAAAATCTATAGGCTGACAGTGAGCTGCACTAGTGGTCTACAAGTTTTCTGGGGGAAACCCTGTATCAGTTAATGTATGTTTACTCTACATTTAGCTAGATAGAAGTTGATAGAACTAAAACAAAAATTCTGACCTCTCTTTCTTTTGGTCAACTTTTTTAGCATTTTCTACATTAGACCTTTAAATTTTAACACGTTAACTCTTCTATTAATAAGGAATGAAGACAAGATATTTTCATAAGCACTCAACTCACTCACAATTTGCTGACTGAAAATTCAAAATTTTAAGTTGTTTCTGTTTTTTGTAGTGTAACACAGGGTTGCAGTAGGTCTTTTTTTTCCATGTCAATTGTATATTGTTTTTTTCTTCTTCGCACAAATATTTATTTAGATGGGGTAAGAAATAATCAGTAAATGCTTCTGGTTACCACCAGGTGGTACTGCAGACTGTCTTTTGCTCTCCTGTTGTTTCTGTCCTAAGCCGTGGGTTTCAGATGACACACAGAGGCTCTACATCACAGAAGGTGTGCTTAAAGAGGCTGCCACAGTGACACAGTAATGGGAAATCAATGGGGCTGGGACTGTAGGCAGGTGAAAGTGTAGCAGGATGATAGGTGATGGGTCCGAGCCCTGGACAATTCAGTCTCATGTATAATGCCCCGACGTTGAGCCGCGATCAATGCCAGCTTTATTTGGAAAGCAGAGAAGTCTGTGTCAGTGGTGACGACATGCCGGTGGGCCCAACACGCAACCCGTGCTAAATCCCAGATAATCAATTGGGGGGAAATAATGATCCCGCCATGTGTTCAATAGGTCATGTAACGTATAAATATGTTGGCTTATTCACTGCTCTCATTGTGCATGTGATTGAATGGAGAGGTAAATGTCATGTAAATTAAATCAATCACTTTTAGGCAGAAAGCTCATTAGCCAGTTACAACCATGTCAAGAGTACTTATTCCCCAGATGAAGTGTATTAAGCTGCTTGCAAAATAAATGGAATAAAAGCGATGTTAAGGAGCTTGACAAATGTGCCCCTATGTAATAACATTACATATTATGACACTTGTAATCAGTGTACGGTTAATGCTTGGTAGCTGGGTAAGAAAAGTATTGCACAGACTAGTGCTTCTTACAAGGACAAGAAAGGTTTGTTTTAGGGTCATGTGCTATTAAATCAGATGTAGCCTCATTACAAAAGAGTAGCGTGGTGTATGATTTGAAGGCTTGTCAGAAGACCCATGTGGCAGCTGGTTTTTACAGCCACTCCCAGGAGGCTGATGTAATAGCCCCGACCCCGTATGACTGCTGCTGTCTTCTCACTTTTAAGCCAGTTGTGAATTCGAGTGGGGAGGACAAATGACACTCAGTGACCCATTTGATGCCAGCCACCCATGCATTCCACTGCACTCCTCACCTACCTTTAATTGCTGTTGTTCCAGGCAGCTGCACAAGCTGCTGTTAAAAAAAAAAAACAACACTTCCTTAAGCACCTGTCAGTTGATTGATGAAGTAGAAGCTGGCTTGCTCCACTGCAACGCCTCACCATCCAGACAACAAGCGCTCTGTGTAGGCCTCGTGAGTTTCACTTAGTCCTATCTATATTTTAACATTTTTTATTCGCTTCATAATATCATTTCCTGAGCACACGTCACTACAGTGTCAGTGTTTGAGGTTCAGAGACCATTAAGCAGCATCACATTGGGCTCCACAAAGACTCCAGGTGTGCTTGTATACTGCTTCTATACTTGGACCTCTTAAAGAGTCCTCAGCCACCTCCGTCAACCGCTCCACTCCACAAAAGAGGCCGTCTTTATAACTCTGTTTCCCTGCCTATTATGTTTTTAACGAGTCCCTCACAGTTTCAAAGTGGAACAGGCAGGTCTTGGAATGGCAAATTACCCCCGTGCATATGCCGGCACTGGATGATTATCATGGCAATCTAACGACAGGCTTAGGAAGCTGCAATTTGCCAGCTGAAACCAATGGTAAGCGTTTTTTTTTGTTCCCTGAAAACTAAGTGGCTCTCCAGCCCTAATAGACTGTCACTAGTTAAGCTGAGAATCTGTAATCGAGGATGTGAAATCTAAAGGCATTTGGAAGTGTTTTTTTTCTTTTTCTTAGCGTTGAGCATTTGTGGTGAATTTTTAGCAGTTTTTTTTCATGTATGTGTTCCTGCTTTTCTGTGCAAGGATCATTTTCACAGGTTTCGCTCGGTGAAAGCGTTAGAAAAACATGCCGTTTCACACGCTGTCCTTTTTACCGTCTGCAGTCTGGCTGTGGGCGAAGCTCGCAGGCTGGCGCTAGTCACCCTGGAGTCAGGCCTGGCGAATGTGTCATGGCGCACAACAAAATGTTGCGCGTCATGTGTCCATGATGTGTGGTGTGGCGCAAACTGTCCCTCACATGTCCATCAAGAGCGTGGCGGGACTGCATTGCTCATAGGATGACACATTAAGTCGGTCTGGCACAAACTTGAGCTCATGTGCCGCTCAAGTGTTTGATGCAGAATTTACTTCCATATCTTAAAAGTGTGTGTGTGTGTGTGTGTGTGTAATTGGCTGCTAAAATGAGCTGCTTCTTTTTAATCCACAGGGCATGAAGCTGCCATTGTATTTTTCTTTTCCATCCTCCCCCGGTGAGGTGCGAGACGCAGTTACCTGGACAGGTCAGGTTGTCGGTCGATAGTTAATTTTTAGCCTGTTTGCAGGGATCGATAAGATTCAAAAAGGGGCCTCTGGGCGGACGGTGTCGCGAGCCGCGCCTTGTCAGCAGGTTCCGTGGCCTGCTTCATTTTACTTGAAGAGGATGCAGCTGTTCATATCTGCCATCCTTACTGCATTTGGAGGGGTTGCAGCTGTTCTTATTTTCTCTCTGGGGGACACGCTGTGTGTGTACATCAATGTGTTTTGATACTGGGTAACAGGGGTACACCATCTTAGTTTTCCTGCCAGAGCTTAACACCTGTATCGGGGGGAAAAAAGCTACTTCCTTTACTGATCTTTTGTCGTCTCTTTTTAGGGTTGTACTACGTTGACTCCGAGGGTAACCGGGTCTGCGGTGACATGTTTGCGGTGGGCTCTGGCTCCATGTACGCGTACGGTGTGATGGACAGCGGCGTGCGACAGGAGCTGACTGTGGAGGAGGCCTGCGAGCTTGGCCGTCGCGCCATCTACCAGGCGACATACCGTGACGCCTACAGCGGAGGGCAGGTCAACTTGTACCACGTCCACAGCGAGGGCTGGACCAGGATCTCCCAGGATGACGTGCTCATGTTGCACCAGCAGTACAAGGAGCAGGCGTAGTCCCCCCCCCAATATCTGATGTTTAAAACATTCTAAAATGTCATTAACACATAATAAAAAAATAACTCATCTGTACATCTCCTTCCAGTTTCAACACCCTGTATTAGTTTTTGCTGCCTTTATATCGTACTTTTTCCACAATGTCAGTGAACTCCACTCAGCTCTCACAGCTTGATTTGAGGGGCTACAGAGAGGGCGTCAATGATTCAAACATGCTTTAATAAAGTGTGGGAGTAGTGTGGTGCTTTGCCCTACATACCATTCATTTCAAATCACACCCTTGAAAACTACATCCTCTTCCACAATAAAACCTGTTTTTGTTTTTGTCAAGAGTGTTGTTTTGTTGGTTTTTTTATACCACCTTCAGGTCACAAAACACACATTAAATTTCTGACAGTTTAACGCTTCATGTAAATCTATAGTGACAGTGCCTCATCTTCATTTTAATGAAGTCGTTTTTATCACTGTTCGTGTTTACATTTCTGTCATCTGTTCCCCCAGCTGTTAGGATTTGGAGGGCCTTCCAAAGCCTGTTTTTTGCCTCCTATATGTTCTGCTTGTATTAGCACGCCATAGCTTTGTCTAAATAGAACTATTTAATTGCATACCACCAGCCCCAGTAATTATGCCTCCTGAGTTGTAACAGTGTGTTTTCTTCCCTTCATTGATAATGTGTCCTTCCTTTGCTCAGGTTGCACAAATGCGTCTTTTAATTGGAAGGAGGAAGTTTATTCTTTAATTCTTACCCGCCACTCTTCGTTTTCTTGTGTTCAGCGTGGTGTGCCACCCTGCCGTGGTGTTCTACAATGAAACGACCTCGCGCTGGCAGTGTGTGCCCCTCCAGTGGGTTTTATGCTTTGGAGTAAACACTAATAAAGGGAATTGGGTTGAAGGCTGAAGCAAGTGCACTTTGAAACCGTGGTTAAAAACTAGTTTCACAGGTGACTAGTTGGCAGATGGAATAGAAATAGGATTTCGATAAATGGAAATGAGCGAATCTCGTCTGGGATGCTGCTCTCGGTAAATGAAGTGATGGGGGCTGCTACATCAATAGGAGCAGATACTGGCGGAGCAGTCGAGCCCATCCAGATATGCTAAACTGATGCAGATTTGTGTTCAGGCTTTTCAGGAAAGCAGGTCTCTTAAATGTCCTCAATAGCTAGCTTAAGCAGTTAATAGATGGCTTGAAAAGGATTCTATATCATCTTAAAAAATGGTGAAGAAAGATGAGATTTGCATTCCAATTAGATATTCAACAAACATCACTGCTGTGAAAAGATAACATGGTTCGTAATCAATCTTAAAAAAGGGATTAAACATATAGAATTTGCTTTTAGTGTTTTGCAGGGTTAAATAAAAAAATGCAAATGAAGTGCAGAAAATAGTTTTCTAACAATTTTGTCTTTAAAAATACATTGCTTAAAGATGCGTCCTGAATTGGTATTATATATACAAGTTGGACATTTCCATTCACTGTTAACTTTACATTAAGTCACTGTGTGGAATGTAAATCTATGGATGCTTGATCTGAAAAGTCTACAGTTGGATTTTTTTTTGCTGAATACATGGATATCGTTAAAAGGTGGTGTGGCAGCACTGAGGTTAGAGAATGTGAGCCTGTGTATGTGACTGGTTTGAATCTTTGGGCATTATTATTATTACCCTTTATTTAATCCGGCAAATCCCAATAAGATCACAGATCTCTTTCGCAAGGGAGGCCTGGGCCTGACGGGAACCTAACATGCATGTTTTTCATGGTCTGTGGAGAAAACTGGAGTACCCAAAGAAAACCCTCACAAGGAGAACATGCAAACTCTACACAGAAAGACCGCAGTTCTGAACCAGGGATCAAACCCGGGATCCTCTTGCTGTGAGGCATCAGCGCTAACCATTAAGTTGTCATGCTGCCAGAAATCCATAATGTAGAGGGGAAAGGTGAAGCACCTCCACCCTCATTTGTCTCAAGCCTTGGTCAAGTCCCCTCAGCTGCTTCCCCAACAACTGATTATTTTTTGGAGTCAAATATTAAAAATGGCCACCACAACTAATCAACCTTAAACAAAAATGACCCAGTCAGTTTTTACATATATTGTTCTATTAATTAATGTGGTAGTAGCAAAGTCATTCAAAAGACATCTTCTGAGTGCTAACAGTTCTTCAAATCTTTGTAATATTTCTTGAGATTGCAGACGGTGTTTTAAAGATTTAATCAAAATTGCTATAACATCTTTATTTCTCAACATAAGATGATCTTCGTTTAACTCCCTGACATGAACTGTGGTGGGGAATGTAGATTTCTTCAAGGAACTCTAGGCTTTTAATGTAATTCATCTGCATAAGCAGTTGTACTTTGAGCTATAACGTTTTGGCAAATATTTGATAAAATAATTACAGACTTCAAATAAATTATACAATTTAGATTCCAAAATTTCCTCTATAGAAAATGTTTTTCCTAAGATGGCAAAAGCAGGCTTAAAATGTACAAAGATCAGATCTTTATTTCCTAGAAATACAAACAGTATTTCTAATATTTGGGCGGATTCCTATGAATATGAGTGTCTCAGAGTTTTGAAGCTTTTGTTTTTGGTTTTTACTTTGTGGGGAGCATGTCCCTATAATGATTCTAGCTGCTCTGGTTTTTGACCCGTAGACTGATTTGTTTTCAGATTTAAAATTCCCAACATGCATGCTTCACAGGGGAGGAATCTTACAGATTTTGTTGATCCCCTTTTTCAACTCTTCACGGGGCTTATAGAGCATAATTCTAACTGCAATCGACCATGAGCTGAGCGGATTAAAGCAGCTTTTTGTATGAGAGGTGAAATGTCTTTAGAAAAACAAGAATGAAAGTCCGGTTGCTTTATATCAAAGCACTTCAAATGGTCGCCAAAAAAAAAAAAAGACACTCATGGTACGAGTCTTTCATGAGCTCAACTAAACCATCCACATGCTGGACCTGTCAGTGTGAGCATGCCATGCTGAAATTTGTATTCCAATGCACCACTGTGCCCTGATCTGACCCTGTGTTTCGACAGCATATTTCATGGCTTCGTAGTCTTGCACTGATAAGTGCAACGTCATGAAAACAACTTGTCTAAAACTCTGCCCCATTTATCTGATTCACTGAGTCTTGCCCTCTGTAACAGTGTCATCCTTGCCTTTGAGTGTGTTCACTTGGAAAAAAAGAAAGGGGGGTGGGATATCAAAGTGTCCCTGCCTTTGACCCCGGGTCATCTACAGCAGACTGAATGGCTGATCAGCTCTCATTTGGTTCACAGCTTTAAGTCACAAACTTGTTCTTGTTTCACCTTTAGACCTGTCCTGTTGTGCACTGAGGAAACATTTCTCATGTGTGCCGGTGTTGCAGTTTTTTTTTTCTTCCTTATATTTGGCTTTTATTTGTATCTGACCCAGGCACTCACCCAGCAGACAGGTGTGTGGCGCCGGTGAACACGCTCTGGCACAGAGACGGCAGGTTTGTCAACACGTTTTTTTTTTCAGATGGGCTGCTATTATCTGTGCCGGCTCTTAGAATAGGGTAGCACTCAGGGAAAGATGGCAATACGCTGTGGAGGCATGACAAAAATGAAGAAAATAGGCTCTTTTTTTAGTCTAAATTTGATGGAATGTGGTGGGAAAAAAAGACCAGCTGGCGATACTGAAGGGTGCCAAGACTATGATTTTCACACTGTCAGAAAATAACCCCTGTGCCCACATAATGCCATCTGTCAGGTGGTCATATATGATTTTACTCCCTGACAACAAATCAAATCTGAACACAATCATAACGTAGCAATGACAACTTTTTAAAGATGCACTGACACCTTGTAGATGAGGTGTTATTTGCCATGATTTGAAGCTTGGATTTTGGGACTGGATCTTCAAACGAGTGTGGGGGTGGGGTGGGGAATGATACCCACTACAGGGACACACACGTCTGCTGATTGACTATCTCACAACCATTGTTTATTCCCGTCATTGCTTTATTCCTACGGAAACAAAAAAACAAATGAGGAGTCTATTTGGCTTGGGTAATGACTCCCGGCTGGCGGCCTCTTGTCCAGCCTGAAGGCTCTCCGGGTGTCATATAATCAGCAGCCCCCCCCCCCTCAAGTCCTTAAATGTGTGCCAATTTTGACAAACAACAAAGCAGGCATGAGGATAATTGTGTTTGTGGTCTCCGTGCATCCTCTTCCTCGCTGGCGCAAGAGGCAGCTGCTGCCTCGCCTCGTTTGAGAGGTGCTGTTTTTCATCCCTCGTGATGACAGCCTCACTCTTGTCATTCCCGCCGCGTGCTTGCCACAGCAGTCTCACTTCAAGTCCAGACTGTGCTTTTCCCCCCCGCTCCCCAGTTCCCCCACACCTCCTTTTTTTCCAGCAGTGTTTTTGGCAATTGCTTTTTTTTATTCTATGTTTTTTTAAAAAAAACTCGATTAATTCAGTGACATGAATGAGTACAGCTCGGCAAAGAAAACAGTGGAGCTCTTGAGTTCTGTCCAATCTGAGTCAGTGCTCGTCCGTTTCCCAGCAGGCACTTAAGAGCTTCTGCCAGCACCTCTCTATTGCTACTCTTGATGATGATGATGATCACGAGGGTGATGGTGAGGATGAGGAGGATTACAGCCGCGTTACAATCGCTGCAGACTGTGCCTCGAGAGACCCGAAGCATTCGGCTGTTTATCCCTTGTCATGACACCTGACGGTATAAATGGGGCCTGTCTGTTTGTTTTATCGTCAACGGCAACAGACCTTGCCTCCCAGGCAAACAGAGACAGGGTCAGGGAGACTCCAGCTAAAGATGTGGCAGTAAGAGCGATGGTGGCTGCCATGGTCACTCCACTTTCTCCTATGTGGCTCATGGCTTTTTTTTTTGTCCTTATAAATTGCCGCGCGTCCCTTAAAACACAAAGTCCTTTGGGGCAGTGAAAAGGGAATTGCAGATTGCGTTGTTACTTAGTGTTGATGTTTTTTCCCTGGATTCTTGCTGTTTTAGCAAGAGCTTAGATCGGGTAATGTGAACAGATTCATTTGTTTAGGTGTCCCCTCACACAGGGTGATAACCCCACTACAATGTGAAAAATCATTGATGGTCTTTGCAGAGTCTTAGCGAGGTCTTATGATGTGTATTAATGGAGTGGGCTCTCCATTACATGTGGTAGGTGTAGTCATGATAGGTCCACATTAATTTTGTGCAAGCACAAAAATCTCTGTAGTGAAGTCATGATGGTTTATTGTTAAAGTGGCTGCATATTGAGGTCGTAGGTGGAGAGGGTCTTCAGGAATTTCAGTAGGATCTGGCCACATTGGCTGCATGCCTACTCTACAACCATGATTATGACAAAATCATGGAAACAACCTAGCGCAGATATAATATCTTTGGGAGTAGTATTATGCTAGTGGGGCGTGACCTTCTTCTGCATATCCTAGCATGGTCTGAGAAAGTCTTGCCAGGTGGGGCATACAAAGTGACGGTACAGGAAATCATCTTAGGGATGAAATAATTAGCAGTAAAACCTATTCGGCAAGTACTAAGAGCATAGTAGCATCAGGATTGCCTTCACATTAAAGAAAGATTTCAAATTTGCCACAGTCCCATGCATTCTAATAGATGTGCAGGTTGTGACCTTGCTACAAATGTTTTGTCCATGCTCAATACCACATGGAATGAGTAGCTCATTGGGTTTTTAATAGGGATCGTAAAGATGGGAATTGTACTGGTGTGTAACTTACGGCTTGTGTAAATTATGACATTAAGAGGGTGGAACTGCTGTTTATACAGGAGATTCAAATGTGTGGCACTCTTAGGGTCCAATTTCCATGATGCCTATTTTGCGTAAAAATGTGTCTTCTCTGCTGCGGTTCAGCCATCCATGTACGGGACAGTGCAACAGTGCAACAGTGCTTGTTTTCTCTAAAACCAAGGGTTTTTGAATCCAGGTCTCAGAGTGAAGTTTTTTGGAAAACAGACACGTGAGTTAGCTGTGTGTTCTGTATCTCTGGCTGCAATAGTTTTTCCGTGTTTGCATAAGCAGATGAACAGCAATGAGCAACAGCTGGTGGTAAAGTTTTTTGTTGTACTCACCCTTTTCGACATGTTAGATCAAACAGTCATGCTCAGCGAAAATTGAAGTTCATGTATTCACCATTTTGAATTTAACAGTTTTGTTTCTCATGTTGGGACTGCATGTGCATCTAGTTGAAGCATCTTTAGTGCCAGATATACAAAAATTACACCTCTTTGCCCCCTTTCAGTACATTTAGCTTCAGAATAAAATACAAGCAAGTCACAGAAATAGCACAATAAGACCAGTTGTTCACAGGAAGAGGGCTCTTCAAAAAATCTAATGAAAAAGTTTCATCACAAAGTCTTTTGACGCAGATTGTGAAGTTTATAAAAAGAAAATCTGCAAAAATTGGACTTTCTCTGCTTCCGTTCAGTTGTATGGCTAACTGCTCAGATATTCTGTCTTTTTACTCTCGCTGTTTACAAGTAGCCAATCTCAAAGTGTGTGACGAGTTACAAAAAGTAAAACGTGTTGTCATGTGCTAGATGGTTGACAATCTACACCTTCTACGGGCCTCACCCCCCACCCCCCACACACACATGCACACACACAACGTGTGCTGTGATGTCAGTTTTGAGGTCTAGAATGGAGGATATAAAACAGGCTTAAAACTTCTTTAAAATCCTGCAAGGACCATCCATGTTCTGGCTGGTTCTTACGTCATAGTGCGGTCATCGTAGAGTGTGATGGGGCCTATAGGGTAAGAAGCATTACTGGATGTTATGTTTTTATAAAGCTGTTGATACACCTGCTTTAAGGAACAAGTTTTGTTACAGGTTTGACTAACGTATTTGCAAATCCATTTGCTACAATTTTAATGGAGGATTACAACACTACAGTGTGTCTTTTTTATTAGTTTGAAGTGTCACTCTGTACTACAAGCCTCCTTACAAAATAACCAGCCCCAGTGGAAGGACCATGTCAAGAGCAACAACTCTGCCAGCTCCCACGTTCTTTCATGCCTCCATTCATCCATCCATCCATTTTTTCCCGCTGCACATTTGAATGGACTGTGCCCTCTGCCTACCGTCTGCTTCTCTTCAGCCTTGTCCTGCTCTGATCAGCGCCACCTTACTTCTCTCCAAACCAAACCAAAGGGGAGGGAAATGAAGGGAATAATTACCCACCCCAGAGCTCGTTACCAAGGCTCGGCCCTTTCAGCTTCCTGGCTCCACACTGACTGCAATTGTAATTCAGCCTGGAGTCCTGGACATGAGAGTAATCACAGAGGGTGCCCATCCAAAGAAACAAGCACCCGCTGATAAACGATTTTCCAGGCCGGATGTGACGGAACTGACGTGGAGGAGCCAGCGGTGACTCTGACGTGATCGACAGAGAGCTTTGGCACCGGGACTACACGTGCAAGAAATAATTTATGAGTTTCTCTTCCGGAGCGGAGACGAATGGCAGAAATGAGTAATGACCTCATGGAAGTTCAGCTTCTCTGACTGCAAACAGCAGTATAGGTTTTCATTGCGATGAACATGACAGAATTGTAATGAGCGCAAGAAGCAAATAAAGTAAAACGCAAGAGATAACTAATTAAACAACAAGGCTTAGCTAGGGACAACATTTTAACATTAGAGCCATCCTCACTGATCACTATTGCTCACATGTAGTGTACTAAAAAACTGAAAGTGTCCCTCCCACTCATTGGCTTGTAATCCTTCTTCTCACAGCTCCTTTATGTTGTACATTTTCTCTAAGTCCAAGTGCTGAGTGCCCAGCAGGTGTCCCTCTTTTGTGTGTTTTACCACCTCTGGTTTTTTAAGCACTGTTCTTAAAGCAAAGGAACATACAGTAGAAATACTTGTTTACTTAGCTACCATTTCTTTTTATGCATTCCCATTCTGTGCTGTAGCTCTGAGTCCTTGTATCAGAGGCTGTTTTTTCTCTCGTTCTATATTCTGTATCCTGCCCCTCTTCATTCTTTTTTCTTCTTTTGTGCCTCACTGCTTTCCTCCTCTCCCTCCTGGGCTATTTTTTTTTTTGCTCACAAGCATTCTGCTCTCATTACATTGATGGCCCTGATGATTTACTTGAATGGCGCACTCTCTGCCGTGCTGCTTCTCCAAGGCACCTTTTCTTTGCGGCCTTCACACACAGAAGTGCTTTCTCTCTGGGCACAATGACGGCAGGGCACCTGCTATTTGGCCGCATGACCCCTTGTCATTAAGGCCACAGTGAGATAAGCTTACCGAGGCGCTCTTAACTTTGACTCCCTGGGTACAAATGTTGATGTAAGTAGAAAGTAGCAAAGCTGCTACTAAGCGTATGTGTTAGACAGACACACGCGTTAAAGTGTTTAAACAGGTGAGAATATCTGTTTAAGTAGAAGGCTTTTCTTTCATCTTAGCACAAGCCAATGAAGGCTTGTACCTGAAGCCGCCTTCCACTACTGGTCCCTCATGGTACATATTTCTCAATTTCACAGTTACTTCATATACATCAGACTTCCCACTCCAACTCACTTTAACCTCAATTTTCTAAAAATGCAAATATTGAAAATTCGTTCCAAGGCTCCTTTTAATCTAGTTGCTGCTCCTGTTACAACGTAAAAAAACCCCACCAGAATATGGATGGTGTCGGCAGGATCTTGGTGAGAACTTTGAGTGTGTATTAGGAATGTGTGTTAAAAATGATATGTTCACAATGGTTTTGAGCCAAGTTGTGTTGGTTGAGTTTCAGTGTTCAATGCTGCATGATTTGGTCTAGATCCGATACCAAGAAAACAAAAGTGAGTATTGTCTATAATGATACCTACACCGATTCTTTTTAATAATTAAAACATCATCTTAAACCTGAATGAAGTTTTATGACCTGTACAGTTTTTTACTGATTGCTGATAATCACTCTGCAGAACCCCACTTAAAATGAAAACCATCTCTTTCAGCTGTTATATTAAAAATAACATGAAAAGCAGGTTTACTTCCTTCTTTCTCGCAGTCCTAGTAACACCTGAAAGTAACTTGCTTCTTGGGTTATTAAATCATGAGTGGATTGCCCTGAAACTGGAATTACCTGCACATCCTCAAACATTCACTGGGATCAGGCAGCATTCAGTGTTGGCATGGGGCCACATGCTTTTAACAGTGTGAGTGCAGCATAAAAAGTAGGTCACTGCCTACAGTAGGGTAATAATAATAATAATAATAATAATAATAGGGTAGCCAACTCAGCCCCTCCAAAATACGGGACAGCTCAGCTCAGCCAGGTGCGGGGCTTAATGACGTAGTTGTTAATTGTGACGTCACCACCCAATTTCTCCAACATTTGACTTATACAGAAGCGTATTGTTGTCACGGAAGAAAATACATTTTTGAACACTATCACGTTAAAACATGATCAGCATATTGTACAAACATGCTAAGTGTTTTGTACATACATGATAATGTATTGTCTAAACATATTAATGGGTCTGATATATTTTGCTTCACTGAATTAATATCAGCAGCGCGGCTGTTCAAACTTTGTGTTAGTTCATATCAAATTAGTTCTGTTTTTCATTAAAGTGAAAACCCTTTATACCACCCATATTTTTATATTTTATTTAAATGAGCTGAAATTTATTTAAAGTGGTCCAAAGTGGTCATTTTTTGCTTTAGTTATGCTTTTTATTTTTTTTGTTTTTTGCACATTTTTGTCCAGTCCTTATATTTGACAATGACATCATATTGTTCAGCATGTGAGAACAAACAAACAAGTGGAGAATAAAAAAAGGTATAAAAGGAGCTAAAGCAGATAAACAGTATCTGAAAGTTCTGCATTTAAGAAATACTAATAACATGATACAGAACCGGAGGCATGTGTCATCGAATGATGCTGTTTTTAACAATATACTTTTATCATGTTGTTTAATTTGCAATTGTAAGATTTGAAATGTTCTTAGAGTTATGGAGTTTTTTTTTATTCCCCTGAACTGCATTTGCCCACTAAACCTTTGAGTGAGATTAATGCAGCCAATCAGGAGGCAGCTAACCAGAACAGGACCAATGGGATGGGTGGTTCATCTCTCCAGTTTTGGAACCATTTTATGGCTGATTTGTGGGTTAAATTTAAGAAGATTGAAGAAAAGAAAGAACACGTTCTTTCAATTGTTCCCTTCTGCAAGGAGTCACACACGAGCAAACTTTTATGGAAAATATGTCAGTTGTTTTATTCAACTCTGGCTTGAATCTGCAGCCATGAGCTCGACACTGATCACCTTTAAAAAAAAGAAAATACCATTTTTTTCAACCAAAGAACTTTAAAAGACCTTTCAAAAAAATGTAGAAGAATTTAAAAAAGGTGTCTTAGGTCTGGCTCACTGGTAGCAGAAAATAATAAAATAAGGATTACACAAGATTATTATTTCTTTCACAAATAAATATTAGGTTATTGTGGAAATCATACCTGCTAGCACATTTTGCCCTACAGACATTCTTTAGGGCTCTCCTATTTAACACTATTTGAGTTGATTTATCACTAAACAATATTAAATTAAATGAACAATGTTTAGTATTGATTTGACATGGTATAGTGTTCAATCAACACCAATAGAATCAATTTAACACTGGCATATTTGCTGTGTTCACACAAGATGACAATCCTTTTCCAACATAAAGAATCAGCTAGAAGGTGACAATGGTTATAGCTTATCTATGACCTGTGTACATCAGAATTACTCATGACTCAGGACTGATCTCATTGGCCTCGTGCCTAAGGTGGGACAGTGATAAAGGAATGCAAACAACCTAACACTGATGTGACACCTGGAGCCAGATGTGGTCTCTGAGAGTCATGCCAGGATGCAGGAACTAGCAGGGAAAAGCCTATTTGCTGAGTACAAAGAGCCAAGTCGTGGCTGCTGTCAAACAGAAGAAGGTTTGGAAAGTTTGTCGCAGTTCTGCCACCTTTTTAAAACTGTAGGTTGCGTATGTTGTAGGAAAAGTAATGGGGCCATCATTTAGTGGAAAAGGGGCCTAAAGCTTTCCTTCAAACTGCTGCTGAGGTGGTTCAGGCATCTGATTGAGATGCTTCCTGGGTGCATCCTTTTGGAGGTTTTTCAGGCACATCTCACCGCAGAGCAAATGCAGAATTTGCTGGCGGGATTATCGATTTGGGTTTCCCTCCTCCCGTTGCTTCTCTGACTCAAAAAATGGATGAAAAGAATCTCACGTTCCAAGTTGATCAAATTTTGTGTCGGCATTAAGTGTTGTTTTCCAGCCTTTAAGTCTGATTCTTTAATGATCTGATTTTGTCCACTGGTTCTGTATTCAGTAGTAGAATATAAATTTGAACTCTGAAACTTTCACCAAGTTCTGACACAGGGCTGCATGTTAAATAATGTGCTAGAAACTTAAAATTTGATTTAAAACAGCTGAACTGTGAGTAGTTTACTCAAATGAGCCTATGTGGGAGGAGTTGATTTAACCCTCAGACCTTAGTCATCTGAGTCCTGCTCCAATGAAACAAACCCAAACCAAGAAACCCTGACCTTTCACAGGGAGTTTAATCATGGCCAGTTCTGCAAGATTTCCACAAAAATCGAGTGAGCACAGTTTGGACAGAACATGGGTCAGAGTGTTTGCTCTTCTCGAGACCTCCAGCAGGATTTCTCAAATTGTAATATGAAAGGATACACTAGTGCAGGGTGGAAGAATAATTTCATAGCACCTTTATAACAAGAAAAGTTTTCCATAAAATCAAGATATTTTTTTTAGTAGACTTGCTATAAAAAGATTGGAGACTCAGAAACCACAGTGCTCGCTAAAAGTTGAGCAGATGAAGAAAAGAAAAAAAAGCCACGAGAGAGCAGACTGTCCCCTAAGAGAAAATGAAACATCTTCAATGGCTCTTTGGGATGATGAAGTGGTCCTGCTGGATGGCTAAATCTCCCTCAGCAAAGCTGGATATAAGAGAGAAGCCGATCCACACTCGTCTAATTAATGACAGTCTTGAGCATAACAGCTTAACAAGAGCAACGTTGCGTGGTGCGTTTTAAGTCCTACAGTAATGAATTTATCACACAAATATAGCTCACAAACAGTACATTGCAAAAGTGGAGAGGCAACTCTAGTTTCATTATATTTAACTGTTAAAGAACCCGACTTTCTTGTAATCTTTTAAAGTGGTTTTGATCAATAGTTCTCCAAGGATTCTGAAGGTCTTCCAAAGCTTGTTGAAAATTGACTGTTTTTCTTTATTTTTTTTACTAATTCTTTGTAGTACCTGGCCCCACTTCACATGAATGTTTATTGCTCTAGCCTTTTTGAACCGCCCTATGAATGAAAGTTGAGTAAAAAAGAACTAAATCAGCAGGAACTATTGACGTGTCTGCATATAAAAGACAACTTTGAAAAGAACCTGCTTTAACTAGTATCTCAACGCACTTTATTCTTAAAAGCCTGCAGCAAAAACACATAATTTATTCACAGTTCTTTTGTTCAGATGATAAAAAAATGCCAAAGATAACACAGTTTGACAGGAAGAAAACAGTTTCGTGCAAAAATGGAGATTCCCAAAAGAGCTCTAAAACTGTTTATGTGAGACAAATTTACAGAGCATTAACAACAGGTACGTCTGATATGAGCCAGCTGTAAGTACAGCAGGTACTTTATAATGAAAATACATCCAAACCTACCTAATATAACTGCAGTATTTATATTCCTTTCACACAACCTGACTTCTTTGTGAGAATGGAGCTTTGATAAACTGATAAATACGAATTTTAAACGTTCATCTGTTTTTGTTTTTCTGCTCCGATGGTCCTCTGTCAGTGCAGGTGGGGACGTTATGCCAACTTACTTATTTTTAAAGGACACCGCTTCAAACCAGAGCGCTTTGGAAATATGTAGACTAATGTGAGACGAAGCACGTGGCAGAAGTATGCCAGACAGAAATATGCACAAGTGGCCAACCGTAATGAAATGGAACACAACATGCTGCTCCACGTGCACGATCGTGCTTGATAATGCTTTTGTACCAGAACTGCAGTTTTCTGACCTAAAACCCATTAAACTCAGCTCTGCTATAACTCAGTCAATTTCATAAATATTAACCTAAATTTCAACGTAGCTAAAACTAATCCACATATTCTGAGCACTAACAGATTGCATAAGTTCTTTGTTTAAGAAATTGCCATTCACTATAAAGGGAGTCAACTCTGTCTGTCTGTTAGCAAAATATTTCATGAACCACTGGACTGATTTGAAAGACACCTTCTGGGAATGACCACTAAACATCTATAACTGATTATCTTTTGGAGCCAGTCTTGGCTAAGAGTCATTCATTAAACACACTCCAAGTATTGCATGTTGCATAAGGTTTTTACTTAAAATGTTGGAGTCGCCCCTGATCGTCTGTTACCAAGATGAACTATGGAATGGACTTTAATGAAACTCTCAAAAATGATCACTTGATGTACATCTACAACTGATTAACTTTTAGAATCAGCTCAAAATACGATGGCTGCCAAGCCTCAACCACACAAACACAACAAAGCAGTTTATCTAAGTTTAGTGCATTTTCTACATGGAAAATCACATTTGTCGCCCTGAACAGAAGTCTTTTGAGAAATTCCTCAAAGTGGAAAATAAAAAACAAAATGTATTTAGAGTTTGTGAACACCAAATCATTCTCAAATGAGATGTAAAATGAGTCTAAAACTGAGTTTTGGAAATAAAAAACATGAGATTTTCTTTGTATACATTGATTACTTTTTGAAAGTTTCATTGAAGCTATAATTTTTGTTTTGTCAAATTTAGTTTGATAAGCTATTTTTTGGCAATAGAGTTGACTGTGATATTAGGAGGAATGTTTTAAACAAAGACAGAATTATAGCCATTTTTGTATTTTCTCAGGTCAGTTGGTGGCAGCCATCTGTGGGTTTGCTCCACATGGTAACATGATGTAGTTGTGCATCTAATGAGTTTTCTTTTTATGAGTTTCGTTAAATGTTCAGCAGTTTATAAGATTTTTTTTTCCAAAATGGTTTACTAACATGAACACACACGGAGGCCAAAACATTATTTCTTCGATTTTCCTTTTTGATGGTGTGTAGTGGTGAAGCTAAAATTAAAACCGAGTCTGAATAACAAAAGATAATTAAATAACTTCTACTGTACGAGAATCACCAACATGTTGTGCCAAGTCAGAACTGAAAGCTTGTAGGAGAAAAAAAAGTGGTTTTCAGCATCATCATTGTTCTGAGTGTGCTCTTATTTTTGTACCTTGATTGTTTCACAGCGTAGGTGCCACTACCACAAAGACCCTGTCACCTCTGGTTTTGAATCTGGTTGGACAGGTAAGCTCTGAACTTACTTTCTCCTTCCCACTCCAGGCACAAAATTTGGGTCATGACAGAAAGAACTACACTCCAAATACAAACGGCTGAAATGAGCTCCTGTCATACGAGTGGCCAGGTTCAAGGGTAGGTTCACAAAGTAGAGCAGCTCCACATTTATAGGAGTCAGTTGAGGTGATTTGTACACTTGAGTAAGATATATTCAAGATGCCTCCTTTTTCAGACACGTCCTACTGGAAGAAAACCCCAGGGAAGATCCAGAACCTACTGAATATATTATATATCCTCTCTCGGCTGTGGAAGCTGGAGAGTGTTGGTGGGGAGAGGGACCTCAAGGTCTCCTGTACCTCTGAGACTTATTCTAAAATGAAAGAAAAAGAAAGAATGTGGGAAATCCTACACAGTAGCTAATGCTTTTGGATTGTAAAAACAAACGGTTTGAGAACTACTAGTATCGTGGAAATTAAACTCAAAATGGTGAAACGTGCTTTATTCTTTAAACTGCGCTGAGTAAATGAAACACAAAACACCTGTTGGGACCTCATAGTAGTCATTATGGTGGTCACCAAAGATAGCACAGGTGTAACTGATAAGATATTTATTCGACTACCAGTAGTTTTATTTAGGCAGCCAGGTTTAGTGTTAAAATACTAACAAGCAACAACAGCAAATCCCCCCCAAACCCCCAGCAGCACCAGCATGTCTGTGTGTGACGACAGAAAACACCAACAGCGAGTCGACCCTGTTGGCCAGCATTGTGACACGCAGGAGAAAACGAGCAGCTGTAACTAATAACATTAATAACCACATAGTCATAGCAGTTCCAAGGTCCTGATACTGTGCACGTTGACTTGCTGCCAGCGGTTTAGTGGGACACCTCGGTGGAACAGAGCCATCATTAATGTGATTACCTCCACCTGTGTTCCTTTTGCTTTGACAAATCAGAAAGTCTGCTGAGAGGGAAAACGAGGTCTCGTTAGCAAATGTCCTTCTGTTTCACACATTTCCATCGATTCATAACCCAATCTGGATCTTTTCTGTCTGATCTATGAATATTTCAGATGAATTTGCAAAAATGCAGAGATAACAAATTGCCGCCCTGACAGTGGCCACAAAAAACCAGGGCCTATATTTACCAAACTTATCAAAGTGGTATTTTTGTCTTAAGTGGTAAAAAAATCTAGCTACAAATCGTTTTACTATCTTGTTTATTTAAGAGGTCGCTCAAATAGATAAAAGTTGCCATGACATGTATGAACATAAATGTGTTTATCGCAAACTTATCTTAGCATTTTCACATTTTTATCTTGACATTTCTCTGGGAAAATTCCTGAATAACCAGATTCGCTGATTGATTCATGCCTGTCGTTCTCTAAATCAGGGATTCTCAAACTAAACTTGGAAAATCTTGCAATGCATTCCTCAATATTACTCATATACTGTTCTTTCAAGTGTCTAATTATGGAATTTTTCTTTTTTGCTGTGTCTGTCCAACGTTTCCTCTGTGTCCCATCTGTTTCTTCCAAGGCAGCCTGTTATTTTCTTCTCCTTTTTTTATCTTCCTGTGGAAACATATTAGAATATGCCTTGTCTTTGCTTTCTCTCTAATCCCTTCAGTGCTTGTAACAATCCCCTTCATCTAACTATTCAGTTTATTGCTTCGGGAGGATCTTCCAGTGCAGAAGCTTGTTGTGGATATTTACTGCTGTGTCCTGCCTCAGCTGCGTACTGTTGTTCTTCAACACAACCTTGTAAAACTGTTCAGGTATATTTATACAGTGTTTTCTCCACAGCAAGATGTGCTGCTGCTGTCCCAGAACATAAAACATTAAAATGTTATTCTCACCTCTGAGCATGACAACACGTCTTTTTGTAGCCTCTACTTTCCCCCCCCATCATAAATCCATTTTTTTTCCTCTTTTTTCTTCAAGACTGACCCCTTTTATCCACTGCCATTTTCTTTTATGATCTCATTATTTATCTAAAGCTTTAGCTTGTTATTGTGCCTGTCTTGATCCCAGAAATATCTCTGAGCTCTTGGAGCTCGCTCATTTTCTGACCCTCTTCTGTGTGTAAATATGATCAGAATGACTCTGAGCTGAGAATGAAACTTTGATTGTTTGCTTGTTTTGCTTCTCACCTGAGTTTTGATCCTCTCCTGCCTGTAAGCTGGAGGCCCAGCTCAATCGTTGGCTTTCCTCTTGTCTAAGTGGTTTTGATGTTCTTTGCAGGAAACTTCAGGAGGGAGACGCTGCAGTGCTCTCTCGGTGCAGCTGGCGAAGAACCTCCTCGTAAAAAGGATTAATGAAGGGTTAAAAATGCAGATGGGATTCCTGACCCAACCGCTTTTATTCTGTCTGTTGCAAAGATGGAAAAGATCTGGTGGCGACGGAGGGGAAGGTTTCTTGCAAACCTGTGGGGTGCATTGTGCTCACTTGTTTTTCGCCCTCTGGTCTAATTTGTTGGCATCTGGTCAACGTTGTGTGAAAGTCTGCCTGCGCAGGGCATCATCTGTGCCTGCCGCCTGCCTCCGTGTGGCCCACATCGAGGCCTTTGTCTGTTTCCACGTGGTTTCATCTTGTCCATCTGTGGGGACACGACACGGGTGCCGATGATTTCCAGTTGAGTACAAGTGGCCTGGTGCCCTGTGACAAATCCTTCTGACCCTCCACCTCCACCTCCACCCCCGTTCCCTGATCCCCTGCGCCGTCTTCGCCACACCTGAAGTCTTCGGCACTGCTCCTGCCAGGTGCGTCCCTGATACCATCTGAGACGCGCATAAATGAAATGCACTGAAAACGTGCGCACACAAAGAGCGAGCGTTCTCCCTGTGTTTGGGCTTCACATTGTTTTCCAACCATTTTATTGAATATTTAAACGAGCAGGAAGATCTGAGAGCGCGGCCCATCACTGCTGTCTCTATTCCCTCTCCCATCTATCAAAAGACTGTGATCACATTGGTGACATAACTTCTAACTTCAAACCAGATATCACTGTCTTCGCATCTAAAGCAAACACACGTTGTGCTGCTGAAGGTTATGTGGGTGTATGTGCTTCTTTTTTCTCTCCCCACCGCTACAACATCAAATTTCTGCAGGCTCGTTTTATCTCATTCAAGTTTTTTTTTTCTGTGTTTGAGCTCAGATATTCATATTGGGGTAAAGCAGCGAGGGCTTCCGTGGCAAGTATCAGTCCGTCTGTCGATTGGCCAGCTGTGCTGCATCTGTGTGACCAGCAGCCGACTGACAGGCTGTTGCTTCCGTTGCTTTTCCTCTCGTTGCCTCTCGCCACACTCGTCTGAAGTAATCACTCTCTCGCCCTTGTGCTGTTATCGGCAGTTGTGCTTGAAGTTGAGGCTCCTCTGCGCCTGACCATTCACGTGTGGGCTGAGAGTTTGTTGTTGCGCGTCAGGCTTCGTGTTTGCGTAAGGCTTCCACGTACCCACCTGTCTGTCAAACGTCCGTCAGCAGGGCATTATCTGTCTGTAAAGGCAAGGTCACGGTGACTCAGATGTACAGAAGCTGGTAGAACTACAACTAAACCCTAAGTGCAATGCTTTTCATTACATATTCTTACAGTCTGGTTTAGGCCATCAGGATAGCTAAAGGTGTCTAGGAGAGAAAACAAATTCACACATTTATTCCTCTCAGGGTGTTCTGCGAACACCCATCCCTGTTCTTCTGTTCACAGTGTACTTTTTTATTATTCTGCTCACATTTTTCATGCGCAGTGAAGGATTGCAGCTGACATTTTGGCCACATTTATTTTCTTTTGCCTACATGTGATGTGGCTAAGCTTAATCACAGCCTGCCAACCAGATTTTAACCCTAACATTGTGAAGCACAAATTCTTAAGAGTTTGGATAAAACAGGTTTTAATAAAAAAAAGAGTTTGTTAAAGTACAGAATCCAAAGGTATATCGTTATTGTCAGGATATTGTTTTGTTTGGACCTTTTATTACTCTTCTTGTGAGCAGGCGAGCCGGGGAGAGTGTTCAGGCCCATGCGGGCGAGGCTTGTTAGAGCTGATCTACTCCAGGGTACAGGTGGAGCTGATCCAGTGTTCAGGGGGTTCAGTGTTCAGCTGCTCCTGCTCGTGTATTGAGCGGGAGCCACATTGTCTACGGGGCTGCTTTGCTGCTTCAGGACCTGGATGAGTTAGTGTAGGGGATTGTTTGAAGGAGAATGTCCCGCCACCAGTTTGTGATCTTATCCTGCAGCTTGGTTTCTGCAGCAGGACAACGACTTAAGGCACAGAAGCAATATTCCTCCACAGCCCGGTGAAAGACCTTTGGTCAGTTATATTAAATGGTTGAACGTAGTTGTTGCTGCAGAGGGTGGAACAACTAGTTGTTAGATTTATGAGTCAATTATTTTTTCTCATGGGGCCAATTGGTCTGGATAGCCCACTTTCATTATTTGATTAAATCATCATTTAAAAGCTGCATTTGGTATTTACTCAGGTTATCATTGTTTTACCGTAATATTATTGTGATCTGAAACATTTAAGTGGGATACAAAAAAAAGTACAAATAGAAAAAAGCTGTAAGGCACTAAATATGTTTTTACAAGTTTTTTATTGTAGTTATCAGGGTTACAAGTTAATGTATAGTCAGAACCAGGGGTGGGCCTTCTGAGGGGGCTAGAAGGGCAGCAGCCTGGGCCCTCTGGGGCCTGGATAGGAGATAGCCAACGGAGCCCACCGTACCAGTTTTACTAAACCTGATTGATTGATAAAGTGGGTGTCAAAATGATGCGGCCTCTACCCGTGGTGCTGAACTGCTTTGAATTTGTTTCATTTTATTATTAGTGAGCATTTAGCTGAATGTTTTTGTTCTCTTGGTTTGTTAGACTTCATGTCCGTTTGATGGACTTTAAAATGACAGTCACTCTCCATGGTGCTGAAGCCTGTAAGCCCTGCTGTTGTGAGCATGTGTAGGATGTAAAATTATGTCATAATGAGCTTTATTATTTGGCCCAGCTCCGATCTGTAGTGGTCAGAACAACCCACACCTGAATAGGAAGAAATTTTAACATGAAAAAAATCAGAACAAATGGAAATTATTGTTATTTGTATTGATGTCCTTTATCTTTTCCCCCAAATCTAACCAACAACTTCTTGTGCTTTAACTTAACTTTCCTAAACAAACTTAACCAAAAATTGTTTGTATTTCAAAAACTAGAGTGAAAATGAAAGTAACAAAAAGTCAGTACATCATGAAAAAAAGAGAATATTTCAAATTATTTATGATTTAAACAACTTTATTAGCATGCATTTTAGCTACATTGTGCT
This sequence comes from Millerichthys robustus, assembly GCA_034783495.1. Classification (NCBI taxonomy): domain Eukaryota; kingdom Metazoa; phylum Chordata; class Actinopteri; order Cyprinodontiformes; family Rivulidae; genus Millerichthys; species Millerichthys robustus. The sequence goes on along the minus strand of JAVKLF010000064.1, from coordinate 14,655,569 downwards.
TGTTCTGTGTAACTCCAAATACAATGAACAATAAAATATTAACTCATTCACTTAAAAAACACAATCATTTCATACAAAAAACTGCTTTTAAAAAGGAAAACTCAACCTGTAATGCCGCTCTTGTAAAGAGCACATTAACATCTAAACTGGTTTACTTTAGCTCCATTTTGAAGGAAATCAATTTACTTATAATCAACAATTAACTGGAAAAAATGAAATCCTTTGGTTGTGTACAATAAAAATGAGTGTCTAAACCATGTAAATATACAACTATATTTATTGTAAAAGTGATCTTTAGGCAGACCAACTCGCAGCAAAGAATAGCCTGATTTTAGAAAAAAAAAGCAGCTTGGCTTCCTCCACAGGCAGAAGGCCCTTTTACTTTGATAGTATCAGCAAAAAGATGCTGTAGAGGTTAATACAGTATCAAGATAGCTGCTTAGCTCAGCAAAGAAAATCTCAGGTTTGATCCCTTGATAGTAACAATTCTTGTTGCCAGTGTCGATGAAGTCTGAGCTAAATGTGAACCTTTAAGAAATCTTTTTAAATTGCAGCTGAAAACAAAAAGCTCTTCAAACTTATTCCAAAGGTCCCTTTATCCAGGACTAAGGTTATTGTAAAAGTCATTTTCAGCTAAAATATGCCCCACTGCAGATCACCACATTGAAATATGGGTTGTGTTACATGCAGACAGAGCTAACCTGGCAATTTATTTTGTTTCTGGCTGTGATGACCAGTTGCATTTTACTCCATATTTTCTTGTACCAATACGGATGTGATTCCAACCTTCTCTAATGTTTAACAGGAAAAGGAGTCACATCTTTAATGTTTCCTTTACAGAGCAGTTGAGCTGCACATACGGATAAATCAAAGATAAAAGCTAATATCTCATGCACAATTTACACTGAAGCAAAACACAGTTTAGTCTATATTCAAATGCCGATACATACTGAAACAGATGGTGAATGAGCTGCACACACACACACACACGCACGCACGCACGCACGCACGCACGCACGCACGCACGCACGCACGCACACACACACACAC
>JAVKLF010000064.1:14635686-14648532 GCA_034783495.1 Millerichthys robustus | reverse complement strand
CACACACACACACACACACACACACACACACACACACACACACACACACACACACACACACAGAGACACGCGAAGGTTTGTATTTCTATCCTTATAAGGACCGTTCTTTGACTTCTATTTGTTACCAGTCATTTTTTACAGCCTACCCCTGACCTCTGACCCTAAACCTAACCACCCCAGTACATAACTGACCCTAAACTCAAACCAAATGCTGTTAAAATCACATCCAAGTGTCATTCTTGCATCTGGCATCATGTTCTTCTCTGCTTACCTATTGTGCCTGTTAGCCAAACCTTAGTGATGCCAATTCACCAAGTAGGTCTTGATACAAATGCTGTCTGCATTCATGTTTCAAAACTCTGGTTGCAAATCAAGTTGTCCATTGTTCAAACATCATCGTGGGCAATGATGAGTGTTACAGCCATCCAGTTGACATTAGCTTCAAAAATATCCTGTATTCCGATTTTCCCTGAAATAAAGCTGTGGCTTACTGCTGGAGAAGCACGAGAGAATATTTATGCAAGATTGAGACACAACCAGGTGGAACAGACATGAACATACGACTGCCTGGCGAGCTTATTAACTTTGTTAATGACTGTCTATTCCTCAAGTGTTAGCAGTTGTCTTACTTCCTGCAGAGCATAGGCACTCCTTAATTTAAAATACCTTATTAAAGCAAAAACAAAGGAATTAATTGTGTATGAAACTAATGTTTTGATAAGATCTCTAAAGGTTTGAAACAAAATGAACCAGACATAAAACATTTTTTTTATCAGGACATCAAAAACAAAAGCATCAAATATTCACTTGGCACAACTGTTGGCTCCTTTTCGATTAATTAAAATTAGTTTCCTGGTGTAAACAACATCAATAACTTGAATAGCAAAATGAGTGATATAGTTTCACTGCACAGAAGGGAACAATGTTTTTTTACATTTCATTTTGTACTGCAAAAGAAACCAAGAAGAGTATATTGCATTGAGATTGCACATTAATGAACTATAAAGCATTATGTTTGAGACTTAACTAAGACAACTATAACTCAGCCACTTTTCAGCATAAGATGGTTTTAGTGTGTGTGTGTGTGTGTGTGTGGGGGGGGGGGATGTGCATTCCTTCAATGAATGCTTTAACTAAGGATGGCTTTGAAACACAGAGTGAAACATAATGCAGGCTTCGAGTGTTCAATCCGTCTGGCAGCTTTATTAAAGATGGTGGAGAAATATTCCAGGTGAGCTGCCAAAAGATACCTGATCCTGCGAGGATGTCTTCAGATTGTTCTGCTGTGTAGATAGTTGTCAGAGTAACATTGACGGGTGCTGCATGTGAATCATGAAATATGGTAAGTGACTGTGACAGTAATAACTCTTGGCTGTTTGACAGACATTCCCTCTGCTTCATATCTGCAGAGAGTACACCGAGAGATGATTTATACCCAGTTTCTTTTCCCCTCAATAAAAATGTATTCCATTGCACAAAAACTTTTGCAGGTAAAATTAGAATAATAAAACACTTTCACTGCTGACTGACTATTAATTGAGCTACTTAGACTAAGGTTTTAAAAAAAGACGAAAATGCAAAAAAGAAATGCAAAAAAATCATAGCCTTAGATCCATTATCTCTTTTTCCTCTAAGATTAGCTGTTTTAATAGATTTGCTTACAAATCTTTATTTGAAGGACACTTACCGGGATTTTGTTTCCTCCTTTTTGATTTATTTTTTCTTTTCGGTACATTACAGATTTACGGTTTCTTTTTTGGCTTTTGAAAAAGAATGATAAAGAACCTTGGCCCTTTTTTTATCCTGTTGGTCTTGCACAAACTTTAATGTCTAGTTACCAGAAAAATGTATCTGCCAGATTTACACAAATCAAGATTGTTCAATTTTTGTGCCACATTAGCTTGCTTATGTAGGCACCTGTTAATGACATGTAATGCAGGTGAAAAAGAATTGAAGACAGAGTAATCGTCTGCCTGACAACACTCTCATTGGAGTAATGTAATGTACGTTCACCGGTAGATGAGGGATAGTAGAATGTAGGTTATTTGTTTGTACTTTTTAGTTTGCAACTAAGAAAGTAAAAGTAGAGTCAAAGAACACTCCATGCTTTTGTTTTATTGCTGGGAATGATGACATGGTTTCAAGTAAAAAAAGGGAGAGCATCTGCTCCGCCTGGTTCGATGAGCAGGCGGCCATGCTTGCCCAAATTTCTGTTTACGTTATTTGTCAAGGCCACAAACCAAATGACTATAGGCATTAGAGCTAGTAAATTGCTGATTCTCAGTCATCCAGGAAATGGTAAATCCAAAAAAAGTTATAAAACAAAACAATTGGACTTCTATTTTGTGGCAAAACAAACTAATTTATTACAAAAAAGGAGAAACAAAAGTGCTGACGTGGTAGCAAAAACTTCAGGTAACACTCAGTCAAATAATCTCTGTAACACAAAGCAGGAACAAACATGAACGGGTTTTGCATGATAACGCACCGGTGAGGGACGAAACAAACTGGCAGGGCTTTAAAGGGATAAAGCTGATGGGGGGGGAATAACAAACACCTGGGGGAGGAACAGGTGCGAGTGGGAGGGGCAGGAGCTGAACGAAATGAAGGGTGAGAACAGCGGGGAAGCTGACAATACCAGAAAACCAAAACCATACCAAACCCATAGGTTCAAAAGCAGAAAAACCACAAGTAGTCAAGGGATTTTATAAAACTTTATATCAGTGATTTTCAACTTAGGAGCCCCCCCCCCACACACACACACATTGGTGGACACTAAGGTGTTCAAGTGGGACATGAGTCTTTAGAGGCTGGTAACTATATGACTTTAACAAAATCTTAAAAACACACTACATTATTAAAGTCTTGCTGCAAGTTTTATTGCATTAAATGCTGATTTTAGACACGAAACCTTCTTTTACAAGTTAATGTAAGTCTTTGTGTGACTGTCTGGTTTGCAACACAGATACAATTTTCCTGGCACAGAATCTCTTCTACAGTGAAACCAGATGAAACCGTATGTCTTTACACAACAGTTCATTTATGCTTTTTATTTTACTGACATTTGCACGTGTTATGTTTACATTTCAGGTATACAAATTATGAAGGCCTTATTTTTTAATCAATTTGCCTCAGCCTTCCCAGAATGAAAACAAAAAAGGTTTGTGAGCATGATAAGAAAAAAGCAGTGGATTTTCAAAGGACAAGCTGTTGCAGAGTTTCAGGTTGTTTTCATATTCATCACATCTGAGTCTTCAGCTTAGCATCTTGATTAAAACAAAAAGTGTAACAAGCTGTTACAAACATCCTGACATCCTGTGTCTGGACAGGATAATACAAAGTGGTTGTTTGGTTGTGGTTGTTGTTTTTAGGAGTAGAAAAATTCCTTGTAATTCATGCAGATAACTAAAGGCTGAATTAGCAAACTATTCTGTTCTGTTCAATCCAGAAGGGCTCTAATCTTAGTAAAAAAAAAACACAAAAAAGGACAAACTGTAATTTATTAAAACGCATGCTGACAAAGTCTGTGAAACTGACGAGACAAACTGGAGCAATTTGGCTTCAGTAACATCAGCTGTGGGTTTTTTGATTGTTGTGGAGGGCAGCAACAAATTTATTCATGTCTGTGAATCATATCATTCAGGTTTTATTTATTTCAGAAATGCATTTTGACATTGTGGCTTAGTCAAAATTGGATTTCCTTAAGTTGGTACTAATGCACACCCATGCCTTTATAATCCTGTTTATACACTGAAAACATTATGAATTCAGTTACACATATATTTTGGTGTTTACAGAACGCAGATGAAGATGTGACAGTGTAACGGATGATGCACAGAGAGGAGATGAAGGAAAACATGAAAGAAAAATAAGTTACAGATATGGAGAAAAAAAAAAAGAGAGTCAGATGGTTTGATGAGACAGGAAGTGAAATGGACGGGACGAGACGAACAGGAGAAGGAGGCATGAAAAGTGAAGATGTAAAAACGGAACACCAGACAATTTCTGGTTGGACTGATAAGATCAAAGGAATCATCCGCTTCCAAAAGCCTTGATGTCGAAGAATAGAGACCAATTTACTTTGGGTGGCAGAAAGCCTTGCTCCACCTGGAAATTGCAGTCTGTCAGCCGGATCAGCGCAGAAACAAAACCGGGGCCTAATGAAGGAGAAAGTGAACATGATGGGAAATTACTTCACACGTAGAACCGACTTAAGATGAGCTTTGTATTTTTCTCATGGAGTCCACTTTTATCACTGTATGTAGCACAGTAATGCTGTAATAATTGTTTAATGAGAATAGAGGTATGAAGAATCCATCATTGTTAGCTGCAACTCATTCTCTTTTTGTATGAGTGGTAGTGGGGGGAAATTAGCTTATAATTTGCTCTAGTTTTTTTATTTATTAATTTCTTTCCTGTGCTGGGATGGCGGATGATTATCGTCATTACAGCCATTATCATTCACTTGTTGTGTTGCTCAGGAGCGCGCTTCTCCCAAGTGATTGTGGGAATTTATTGGTGATTTGTTCCCCCACTCCTCTGTTATGATTAACCTTATGATATTCATGCAGGTGTGCGCTCTTCTTCCTGAATACACCAAAGGCACAAAGATGCATCTTTGATTAGGGAACCTGAAGTAAGAAAAGAGAAGAGTGCAAAAAAGAAAAAAAAAACTTCCTTCAGCTCTCCGTTTGACATTGAGCCAAGACTCCTGAAGATAAAATATTTCACCCACGCTCACGCATATATTCATATCACACATGTTCACACCCTGGGAGACGTTTGCAGATAGTTCACAATGCATAGTGAGACAATACTAACAAATTCAGTTTGAAAGCCAGAGCAACTCTTTATTTATTTATTTATTGCACATTAGGGAGTTGTTCTAAAAGTGTACCCTTTTCATTTTTTATTTAACTTTTTGTGTATGTATCATCTGCTGCCAAAGGTGAAAGGTCAGTATTTTTGTGTTTGTTGTGACAGGAGGTATTTCATGAGCCAATGAACCACTCAAGTATTAAAAACATAGTCATTGGAGGCGGAGCTGCAACTTTACGGCGTCAACGTGATTCAAGATGGCTGCTACAAATAATCATTCTTAGGAAAAACAAAAACTGCTGCAAGAATTTGTGCAAAAGGTGCACTAAAATCTGAAGTGGTAGTAGCTGGGCACCATCCCTAGAATATAGATTGAAAGCTACACATTATGCAAAATTTCATTAAAGGTCGGTGCCAACCTTGTCTGTCTGTTAGCAAAATATCACATCAGACACTAAACCCATATAGATTTGAATAAAACTTTCAGAAAGTAATCAGTATTTAGTGTTTCGATGGACTTTTCTGGCACCTTTACATGCAAATATATCATCTACAAACTGAAGTCAACAGGGAAAAAAAAATTTTGTTCACAAATTTGCCATGGAACCCCACTTCAAACATCTGGGCTATCACTTTAATAAACTGATGCAGCTTCTTGCGCTCTAACAACCATTTCATTAGAATCATTGATTACATTTATAATGAAGATAACTGAGAGTTTGTAATTTTAGGTTTAAGAGTAAATATTTAAAACTGTTCTTGTGGAAACGTTTTAATTCCTCTTTCAGTGAGGTTGCAAAAAAAAAAAATTCTGTCAAACAAAGATGAAATTGGCTCTCATGAGACCCTATAAAATAATAATAATAAAAAAACGAAACAACTTGATTTTACTTTTAAGGTCATATAAATTGCCAAACACAGAAAATGTCAGTCTAGATCAACACGGTTTTGACAACACAACACTTCTTCCCAGAGTTCTGCTGACACAACTCCACATCAGCCGAGTGCGTGATGAGCAGAGAGATGAGCGCAGCATCAGACAATTACCAGCTTTTACAGGATGCTTGGAGCAGCATTTGGGTTTTTTGTTAACTCCTGTAAGACTGAAGCTGGTTAATGGAGTTCCAGTTGTGCCAGAGAATTCTGTAAATCCAAAGGAAAAAAAAAGCTGCTGACTAAAAAAAGGAACTTTTTCTTTTTAAAACCTAAATATGAAACAGATCTTACCAACATGGGTAAAGATAATGGATAGATGGTATTTTAACACGTTGAATCCAAACATATTTTGTAGCAAAAGCTAACCAGAGTGAATACATTTACACCTTTACAGCACTGAGGTTCAAGTGAGTTCTTCCAACAGAACTGCTTCTTTTATCTGCTTCCAACTCACATCATCCTCAAACTTAGCTGTGATTGTTGCACCTCAAAGCAAAAAAAAAAAGGTTCAAAACCCTCCATCCTTTCAGTGCCGTCGAGCCACAGCATGTGCAGCCGCATCTCCTTAGGCTCGCTCTCATTTGTGAGAAAAAGCTCAGCTGTTGTTTAGGTAGCACCGTGTTCCCGGAGCCCTGAACCGTTTTCCACCGTGGGAACTGGCTGTAAGCTTAACAAAAAAAAAAAAAAAAAGAGAATGCAGCACTAGAAGCTGGCTTGACTTCTGCACAGGTTCTGGCCCCGGAGCTGCTGGAGGATGCAGAACAGGTGAGTTTAGAAGAAACCCAGCAGCTGAGCGGCAGTGCCAGCAAAGGCCTTTAACGGATACTTTAAACAGCAGAAAACAAGTCCAGGAGCTTGTGTTCGGCTGCAGAAAAATCTGACATGAAAATCTTTAAACTATGATGGGAATGACAAAAGCAAAAGACTTTTCACAACAACCTTGTTAAATGTCTTACTTTATCAGGCTGCACAGCATTTAGACGAAGTGAGAAAATTTAGACTGAGGTCTTTTAAGCTGTACATTTTATATCTACCTTCAGAATGAAAGCAAAAATCTAAACTGAAGCCACGCCACTTTTTATCGTGCACATCCTAACGCACATGATATATTTGTTTCTGCCACTAATATGAAATCATGTCACTGAGATATTGGAAGAAAAGCACTTATCTAACACTACATAAAACATTTATCAATTATGGTATCAAGTGTGATTCATAAGATAATTTAACACTCTGATTTATCTGAGCTGATCTGTCCCCAGTGATGCAACACAAAACAAATCAGAGGCAATAATGAGAATTATGATAATTTAGCAGTTTTGAGTCGGGCTTACAGAAAAAAATGTTTCTTTATGTCTTCCAGTTTCAGCTCAGGCCTCATACAGCAGATTGTTGCTGGATTAAAGTCCCTGTATTCGTTAATTATTGAACACCATCGACGGGATAAGGTGGACAATTCTGTTTGTGTGCACTTGTGTCTGTTACCAAATCATTTAATGAACCACTGGACTTATTTTAATGAAATTTTCGAGAAAGTAATCATTGGATGAACATCTACAACTGATTACTTTTTAGAGTTACCTCGACTGAAGATGGCCGCCACAGACAATTGAACTTAAATAACAAAAACCTAATAGGTTTTGCACATACTGATCAGAAATGTGGTGTGGTGGTAGCACCTGATATTAAACCCATATTTTGAGCACTAACTGATAGTATAGACCTTTGTGTAATAACATGTCTTTAGCTATTAGGAGTCAATTCTGCCTCCGTTAGCAAAATATCTCATGACTCACTGACTGGATTTTAATGAAATGTTTAGGAAAGTATCATCAGAAATGCATCTACTACTGAGTAACTATTGAAGTCAATCCAAAATGGTTGCTGCAGCCAAAAAATGGTGTGGAATACAAAATTTGCTATTATTCAGTGAATTTTACAAATAATGCACTAAAATTTGATGTGGTCGCTGCTGAGAATCATTCACAATATTTACCCCGAAAACTAACATTTTGCAATATTGAGTGAGATCACGCATAAATTGTTATTTTCCAAATTTGACCAAAACAGCGGTAACTTAGTCCTTTCTGCACGTAAGATGGTCCCAGTTTAAAACTTTGTAAACCTTCAACTTGTTCATTTATTCCTTTTCTTTTATTTATTTTATTCCTGTTTTTTTTAACCTGCCTCACAATCAATAATCTCTGCGTAGCCCTGAAGACATTGCTGTACTTTGTTAATTGAAGCAGATTTATCCACTCGAGTTTTTGTCTGAGCTGCCGCCACCAGCACCGCCGCCGCCGCCGCCGCTGCTGGTAACATCATCTGCTGCTGCTCGGAGTTTGTTTGGTTATTCAGCTGCGTTACAGCTTGTAGGCAGCTAGCATCTGGGTGTGTGAGCATATTCGCTCTCTGCAGTTTAATACGCTCACTGACTCTGGTAATATTCATCATGTTAGTATCTGTGGAATGGATTGGCCAGGAAGGCAATTGCTGCCTCGCTTCAGCATCGATGTGATGTTAAAACACCAACCACATGTGTTTAATTACGCCCCTGCTGACTTTCTACAAGTGCGGGTGTGTGTGTGTGTTTATAACTGCACGCATTTATTTGATGAGAAGTATAATGTTCCGCAGTGCAGGTTGAAGCTTATGGGCAATAATTGCAAGGTATTATCGTGAAATGGTGGAAAACCTTCCCACCAGCATCACACACACACGAGTTCATGCAGCTACATACCAAAAATATGGCAAACATTTTTCCTCCCACACCCTCCCACACACTGTCCAATGCCCACAAATAATTAGTTTGTTAGTGGATATTTTTTTTTGTCATTTCTTCCAACAGCAAGACTTTATTAGATATTGTTACAAGATTCTTCTGTTCAGTTTGAAGGTGTGAGAAACAAACAAAAAAGATTCTTTCTTTTTCTTTTTTTTTTTGTTTCAGCAGTTTAGAAAAGGGAGCAGTTACATTTTGCTTGCATGTATGGAAATAATCCCAAGCAAGCATTACGAGGAGACCTATAAATATGCTTTCAACTAGAGGCTTGGGGCTTTTCACAGCAAGGCTGCATCAATCACATCAGGCTTTTGCTTTTTGACTTTAAGACTGGTCTGTTCGACTCCAGTTCTGTACATAAAACTGGTCTACTGACTAATTGCTCATACATAAATTAGCATAAAACCATAAAGTGAAACTTTTTAAAATTTAAAATGTAAAATATAATGTAATTCTAAGTGCAAGCTGTTGTGGTTGTGGGTGGAGGGATGTTACAGTAGATACAACATCCTGGTCTCCAGAAAATTCAGCTTTGCTGTTCTCATAAAGTTACCCAGAGGTGGAAAAGTTGAAACAAAGCAAAGTTTAGATGAGTTACACAGAAGTTACTGTAAATCTGTGAGGAAGACCCAGCAGAGTTGAATTCTAAAGTAAAAAGAGTTCAAATAAAACATAGAACCTCTTAACCAACTCTGCTGTTTGAAGAATGGCAAAGAGAGCAAAGAGGGAGTTGAAAGTTGAGATCCTGCAGATCCTGTGCGTTGTTTTCTGATGTCTGACACTTTTTTTTTGGTCATCGATTGTGGTTTATGTGGTGCTGGCCCATGAATGGATAAACCTAATCTGGGCCAGCAAAGGGCCATCATTCTTGAAGTATCTGTGAAGAGTGTTAGAGTGTGCCAGACAAATTTTGGTATTTTGGCAGGTGTCATCTAACACAAATGAATATCATTTGCTGTAGTTTTCAAATGATTTATTTACCCCTTGGAGGGCCCTTTAACTTTAGATCACTAAATGTTTCGTATGAGATTTGACAACCCTACAAAACAGCTTTAAATTGCTGTGAAATATTTTCTTTGCAGCAGCCCAGAATGAAGCCTTGTTTTCAGTCAAACTTGCTTATGTCGGTCAGTGGTCTGACATAATTTTTTTCATTTTTACAATTTAGTTGCATCCTCTTGTCTAGTTGATCTTTTAATAAATCAGACAGTGAATTAAGCAACAGATGTTTTAACTTTTGTTCATTCCATTCAGTGTGTTCCGCGATGACATCGTGGATGGAGTGGTCTGACACAGAATGATTAACTTGTTGAAATCAGAGCAATTGTTTCGCTGCATCTTCCTCACAAAGGAGTCGATCAACAATGCTTATCGCTGTAATGTAAGCATTGAAAGTTAGTTCTGCCATCAGGTGAGTGTTTAGGAGGGCTCTACCTTTGAGAGAACTGACATGTACGTAGGAAATCTTAGAAGTGTCTGGTGTAAGAAATGCGAGTTTGGCCAAAAACAATGGTGCACTGTAGAATGTAACTGTGAGGTAGCAAGGAGTCAGGTAATCCAGGAAAGACACAAGTTCTGTAAGTCACAAGGTAAGTTAGTTCTGCTGAACACATGCAGAGCACATAAAGTTATAGGTTAATCTAATGGAGTGACTCAGCGTTTTAAAGGATGGAACTCAGCTGTCATTGTTCAAAGCTTTGCTCACCAGCTCTGACTGCTCACAGCACCTGTGGGGACAAAAAAGGACAGACAGGGAGCCAGAAACACATACATAACCTAACATCTTTACTTATAAGTGAATCAGCCTCTTCAAAATATTCATTTTATACCCAGAACTCCGAATGGCCTCTTAATTTTAAATAATCAAAGGATTTAAAAAAATCATCCGGCTGGCATGTCTTTTTGAGATGTGTTGCTGTCGTAAAATTCAGTGATCTTATTTTCTAAAGTTTTTTTTTTTTATCTTTAAGTTTGACTTCTTTGATTTGTGATGGGAACCGCAGTTCTTACGAGTGTGCTAAATCCCTAGAATCCATTCATCAAAATGATTTTTTCATTAGATTTGTTCACCGCATTGTTCAGTCCATGCCGTTCATTTGTGCAGCACGTTAGTGAGCGACACACCACTTCCAACGTACAAGAGAAATACGTTACATTGGCATATTTATAAAAAGTGCAGAAAAGTTGGACCACAGGCTGATGTTTCAGTTGATATTTTAAATACTGTAGAACAGTCAAAGGCAACTCTGAATAAGAGGGGCTTCGGCGTTCTTGATTCAGTAACAGCACAAACGAATCACTTCCTCAGCGGCGTTCTCTGTGTGTGCAGGCGAGTGAGTGACGGAGTAGAAATCTGTAGTTTGTTCGTTGAACGAATCACTCCCCTGCCCTGACACACTCTCCTCTCTGTGCGTAGCTTATGTTAGCCAGCCCCTCCCTACAAACGCACCACTGTTTGAATGAATCATACGTGAACATTCGATATGTTTTTTTTGTTCCATTGTGAAGAAAATTTAAAATTTTTAGATTTGCAAATTATTGCATTCAGTGTTTCCTGACATTTTCTACAATGCTGTAACTTTCCCAGAATGAAGGTTGTATACAGGTAATACACGATTGTCCACTACAGATAAATAAATAAATAATAATAAAAATACAGATAAGAGCTGGAGTCTTTGGATTTCTGCTTTACCCCCCAATGTCTGTAATCTCTGCATCTTCAGTAAATTTTCACTTTAACTCCAAATTACATGAAATTATTTTTTAAAGAACAATGCACATTAATCAATATTCTATGAATATAAATGTGCCAGAATTAGCACAACAGCTAAATTTCATCCGTGATTATTTTTCCAAACCTTTCTTTCTCCTGTCAGCTCTTTATTAATGCCTTCTGCTGAATTATGTCAGTCAGTTTGTAGTATTTTCCTTTTTCTGGTTTAGTTTGTGTGCAGTTTAGTTCTTGGATTCCCTGCTTCAGCAGCGCCTTTGGTTTGTTTATAATGATGTTTTTAAATTCCTTCATTTGCCTGCTTACTCCTGCATTTGGCTTTTTTTTTTTTTTGCAGAACCTGACAAGGCAGGAGTCGCCCTTTCAGACTTTGAGCTATGAATGTAGAAGGTGTTGAATTTCCATCTATAGACATCTGATATCTGTTAAATGTTTTTAGTTATTTGTCTAACCGAAATCTTGGTCACAGATATGTCACTACATATCAGTTGTTTTCAGTTTGTTGCTGAGCAGAAGTTTTGTTTAATTTATGGAATATTTAATAAAATCTATTTTATAAAATTTGACAATTAAAAAAAAAGAAATATAATTCTGTTTATAACTAATGGGCTCCTTATTTGTCCGACCTGCACAAAGGCAAATGATCAAAGACAAAAGTGGATGTGAGACGTTCTCCTTCATTTTCTTATTTCAGTGTGCCAAGTTGTTCCCGCCATTACAGAGTGTTACAGAGTTGGTAAGTAACAAACAAGAAGCCTGTGCCAGCTATATTTCACTTTTTATTCTCAGGAAGAATAATCCTCTCAGATGTGGACACTGTGTAACACATTAAAGAAAAAGGAATAACCCACAAAACTCTAATGAGTCCTCTTTAATATCTAATAAAGGCTGAAAGTGGACAACCAGACATTACTTTTATTCCCTGCTCATTATTACAGGCCTGCCAGAATATACAATCTTGCAGATGGCCTGCTCATTAGGATATATTGTATGAATATGAAACTTGCTCTTCCCTCTACAATTTATGCGACATCGTGCCAAGCAGCTCCTGTGGCCAAGAAGATAAAAAAAAAAGATGGCTGCCCCACTGGGAGAGATTAAATGTCCTGACATACCCCTGCAGTATACAGACTTGTCATCAATTTTTCCTCTAAAATAATACAGCCACTGTAATAATCCTGCAATATCTCGATGTTGCCTCTAGATATCCCATGATGCCTTGTACATGGATTCTTTCACATGGAAATGTAATAGGAAGGAACTTTAAGTTGCTTTTAGTGACTCTTCACCCTGAGGCTGACATATGCTTTATTTAGTTTTTTTTTTGGTGCTATTTCTGTCACTAAAGAAATAACAAATGTCTGTTGCAAGAGATTATGTCAGCATCACTGAGTATAATCTAACATTTTTGTGCATTTATACACAGAATTTGATGGCATGTAAATATTAAAATAACAACATGCATTCAATTTGATGTTTTATTATTAACCACCACCAAAGACCTGTGTGTTTGTGTGTTTGTGTGTGTGTGTGTGTGTGTGTGTGTGTGTGTGTGTGTGTGTGTGTGTGTGTGTGTGTG
>JAVKLF010000064.1:14600668-14635586 GCA_034783495.1 Millerichthys robustus | reverse complement strand
TGTTTGTGTGTTTGTGTGTGTGTGTGTGTGTGTGTGTGTGTGTGTGTGTGTGTGTGTGTGTGTGTGTGTGTGTGTGTTTGTTTTAAAAGTTCCCATGAACCTCTATTTCAGCCTCTTTCAAGATGGCTGCCACAACTAAACAACATTACTAAACACAAAGATAACTCAGCCATTTATACAGATATTGTGCTAAAATTTGGTGTTATTGTAGTTGACTACCACCCCCAACAAATACTCCAAATATTACAGATTGTGTGATTTATTTTTAAATTTTTTCTCTAAACTTTGGCATTAAATGTTTTTCGCAACCCTGTCTGTCTGTCAGCCAAATGTCTCATAAATTACTATATGGATTTGAATTAAACATGCAGAAAAAAAAATCAGATGTAAAGTAAAGTTTGGTGTCAACTCAATTCAACATGGTCACCATGTCTAAATAACATTAGCAAATACAAGAGTGGCCATATCTTTGTTCATTTTAGAAAAATTGACCTCAGATTTGGTTTGGTAGTTGCTAAAAGTCATCTTTCAACATCTTTGCGGAACGCTTTGGAATTCCCTCATAATATTAGCACAATCTGTCTGTTAAACACACACTTTTAGTACAATATCTTGCAAAATTGTGAGACATGAAATTAGTCTCAAATTCAGTCATGAACGACGGTAGGCCAAATGTATTACGTCAAGGAATTTTAAGAATTTAATTATTTAGACGTTTTTATAAATATTTTCCACTGGTGCTTTATGAAGGCCAGTTTGATGTGACAAAGCAGTTCCCCTCGTTTTCTCCCTTCCATTTCTTTCAGTCCATTTCTTTCTTCCACTGATTGTCAACAGCCATTCACGCGCTGAAATAATGTGCTGCAGGGACTGAAGTATTGGTTGAGCGACAAAGAAGACAAAGAGAGAGGGACAGAGAAAGTAATAAATAAATAAATGAATGAATAAAATAATTTAAAAAACACAAAAAACAAAACAATGCATTCATTGATGGTCATTAGCATTCAAACAATCAGTCAGCCACTCTATCAGACTCCAAGCCTCTGTCACATTCTTACCTGGACACTCGCCACAAACAGACTCGCAGCCAAACAATGCATTCTTCGCTTTCTGTCCGCGGTATTATTTTGAGGACAGCGGCACTTAAATGCCACTCAGAGAGGGA
Source organism: Millerichthys robustus (assembly GCA_034783495.1). Taxonomy (NCBI): domain Eukaryota; kingdom Metazoa; phylum Chordata; class Actinopteri; order Cyprinodontiformes; family Rivulidae; genus Millerichthys; species Millerichthys robustus. The sequence continues at coordinate 14,634,421 of JAVKLF010000064.1, read as the reverse complement.
AAGGAGAAGGATGGAGACGTGCGCGTGAAGGGGTGGGGGGAGGATGGTGGTGACAGTGCCAGAGGGAACAAACATCACCACCTGTCTGGCTTCCTGACAGCTCGGAGCAGACAGGTGGAGAAAGGAGGAGGACAAGCAAAGCCCTGTGTGTGTGTGTGTGTGTGTGTATGACGTTTTTGTGTTTGTGTGTGCACGTCTAAAGCATCATCCCTGCCGAGAGATTGGCATCTGTCTGCTGATGCTTGATCCAGACTATACCGTGCTGCAGCTGTCTGTGTCTGTCTGAGTGGCGTGCTATTAGACGTTGTACCTGGCCAATTTTCTCTACGTAGATCTGGAATACCAACATGCACCTCTTTCCGTCCGGTATTCTCATGTTATCCGTCACTCTGCCTGCCTTTTCTCACGTCCATCTTTAAAAGCACACGTTGCAACTCATTGCGGCAAGCACACTTTGCATCTGCCCGCTTTTATATCAGATACATTTGGCCTTTTTGTCACCTCCATCGCTGTATTCCTGTATGACACATGGAAACGCTAACATTTTCACTTTCTTTGTCCCTGGGGAACTCATAAACTGGTAGGAAACTCAAAGACATCCTGGAATCAGAGCTTTGTAGTTGCCACAGAGACCAACCCCAATTTCTACCTTATGACTATCATATGCTGGCAGCTTGCATGCATTGCTAATACTTTAAACATACACTACCTAAATGAACAAAGTGTGTGGAAGCTGTCATGAAACTGAAAAAGCAGAGGATGAATGAAGTAGTTCCTATTTGTGTTCAAAAGTCAGTGTCGGCTTGATTTTCAAACACGACGAGTTTAGGTTAAAAGAATAGTTTAACATTAAACATCTGACAGAATACAACAGTTTACACTGTAACCCATCTATTTAAACGTTTTCCCTCCGTTTTCTGTATTTGCTTTGTTCTGTTCAAGGTCACGAGTGGGTGGTGCCTATTCCTGCAGTTAGTAGGTGAAAGGCAGGACATCCCCAGAGACTATTCTCCAGTTCCTACACACTAATAAAGCATCGGAATGAATGGTTCAAATTGGATGTAATTTGGTCAACATGCCAATGGGCGATGGGTGTGTAAATGATTTGATTTAAAAAGAGCAGACACAGCAAAAACAAACACCAGAGAATATAATGGGCTGCACCATGAATGAAGTGACAGTGTTATCAGGCAGTGGTTGGAGTGACTACAACCAAGACACATGTGGATTTTGACATTTACCCATTACTCTGTTTATGGCTACATTAAAATCAAACAGAACCAACACACCAGGTATTTTTGTTCATTTACACAACACTCACACTTAAACAACACCTCTAATGTTAACATCATTTCATATCAATAGTTCAGCTTGTAATGTGTGATGATTATTGACCGAGCATGAGAAAACATAATAAGCTTTTTGTAGCCAGAGCAAAGAAAAATCCCATTTGTTTCCAACAACTTTAGCTGAAAAGCCGTCAGTGAAACTGTCAGTGCCTCACAGAGGGTTTGACACCTTTGGCACAGGTTGTAGAACTGCTGTTAGAGTTGAAATGGACTGCTAAAGGGGACACTTTCAGCAAAATCTGAAGTTTATATGCTTAAACATGACTCATCATTTTATTTCATTACAGTTGATCAAAACCATTACATATCAGGAAACTAAATAACCACAGAAAATCTTACTCCATCAAATAAAACTGAAACAAGTTTTTATTTTTTTTGGAAGACATCCATATGTCCATTATCTTCCCTTACGTTTATCTTTCCAGGTCATGGGCTTTGGATTGCATGTCCAGCAGTCACTGTGCAAGAAGTGGAGTATACCCTGGACAGTCTATCGCAGGGCCACGGAGAGACAAACAAGCATTCACACACTCACCAAGGGACATATTCCATCCGGATCGGCAAATTCTGCTGTCATTAACAAAGTTGTATGATGAAAATTGCTGCATTTTGCTCTCAGCAAGCAATGGTGGCTCATATTTACGGAGGGAGTTTAAAAGTTGCATTTTATAGCGTAAATAAAAATATTTTGGTCTCTGCATGAACAAACAACCCACTCAGTCATTTGGGAGGATATTTTTCACACCTATGCAGACTTTGACACACATGCAGTCGTTACCTTTTAGACCTAAATGTCTTTTTAACCAAGTGTTTGCTCAGGACAAACAGTCTTTCTCATCAGGTTCACATTTTACATGAACAAACATAGCTGTCACAACCAGAGTGTGAGTTGCTGCTTCATGAGCTCTCACAGCACCAGTGTAGGGCAAAATGGATCTATAGAAACTGAATGTATTGAAGAATTAAACAAAGTTATTGGTCTTGAAGAAAAGAGAGATTCTTATAAACTGCAGGAACTGCTCAAAGCAAAAGCTCAAATCTTTTGAGTCAAAGTTCTGTGGAAAGATTCTGAACAATAAATATCTTACCTGCTGTAGATAGTTCTTTCAGCAATGTAATCTGGAAGAAATAGAGTTTAGTTCTGACTGAAATGATGGTCCAAGAAGGTCTGAAAGCAAAGATCATCTTTAAACAAATCTCAATGGTTTCATAGCAGTTTGTGAAAAAATGAATGCAAATCTTTACATTATTGTCAAAATGATGTCATTAGTTTAGCATTAAACAATTATTCACATATAAGTATTTAGATACTGGTGAACACAAGTGATAGCAGCAGTTAGTTAAGTTAGTTATGGCATCTAGGCCTGGGGACAATTTCTGTAAAAATCTATAATAGGATGGCAGTAATAAAAATTATATCATTATGGAATTTGAGGACAAGGAATTGTTCTAAGAAAGCAACAATTAACTTTGCTCAGACTAAATGTATTCGCTTTTACTGCAAAATAAGGCCATTCAATGATCTAACTACAACATTTAGATAATAATAGATTATAACCTTTTCACAGAATTGTCGACCAAAGGAGATGAACTTTCACTTTACCCTTCCTGTTACTTGGGTCAGAATGACCCACAAAGATTTAGTTTTAAAATTAAAACGGTCATTTTGACCCAAGGGCGGCAGGAGGGTGAAGACAACAGCTTAAATGGTAAATAAATAATAAAATTTTTTTTTTAAATCTGCAAATCTGATAAGAATTCAAAGATGTGCACCATTCTACAAAAGTAATTTTTATGCCATAACTGTAATTTTGTCACTGAGAGCACCTTAAACACAACTACAATTATCTCTATAATAAGATAAACACCACATCTTTTTGTCCTCAATATCTTTTAGATTACTAAAACAATTTGCTCATAATACTCACATTTTAGGCTAACTGCTACTTAAAAAACTTAGTAGACTTCAGCGAAAACTGTCAAAAAGTCATAGTCTGCCTTGGACACCGAATATTTGAGTTTGTGATGCTGTGAGAAAGTGAATTCTCCAACATTTTCTGTTTCAGGTTGTGTTCATTCGGTTCTGGGAACAATGTATCCCGTCTGGTTGTACGGCTCAGCCAACTGATTGTGCCTGCCAAACACATGTAAGGCAAAAAAAAAAAAAAAGGCTTTCTGGGCTGCAGAAAATCTAGGCAGATGTGTACCTTGGCTTGAGGGAGGGAGGAAGAGAGAACATTCAAAATCCCAACAAACACACAAATGTATATGTTTATTTAATATTGTACCACCCTGTTTCAGCTTTCAGTGATTAAAAAAAATAAAAAAAAATAAGGGAAAAGGTAAATGCATACTCCTGTTACCCCTCTCTTTCTGACATATACATATTCACACAGATAGTCTTTCCCCAGTGGATAAATCAGTCCTTCCATGCTCTGTCGTCTGGCTGGCCCGGTCATATTACGCTTCTATGATAGAGAAAGAACAGCCACTCTTTAAAAAAAAAAAGCTTTTTTAACCGTTACACATACATCTCCTTCCTTCATCAAAACTCACCTGCTGGGCTTCATCTAATGCAGACCTAAGATATGGGATTTTCAACAAGTGTAATGACTGAGGAGGGTACATATGGGTAATGACACGTGTGTGTGTGTGTGTGTGTGTGTGTGTGTGTGTGTGTGTGTGTGTAGGTGTGAGATTGTGCATGAAGATGACAAGGTATAATTTGTTCTTAAGAGATAAGAAGGGAGGTAATGGCCTTTTGAAATGGGTCCGTGACGATGTTACAGATAGCCTGATTAACATAATTATAATAATGTTATCATTAGATGGTGAGCTGGTGCTGACGATGGCGGTTTTAAAGATGATGGTGTCCAATTTCCAAATATAAGGTAAAAATTAAAAAAGCAAGGTCGAGTTTTGATTAATTAAATCCAAACAATAATTCCGTTTGTTTCTAATCCATTTAAAAGGCCTTTTTTTATTATCGTGTTTTGAATTTTGGTTAGTTTTTGTTACAAACCACTGACCTTTATGTCTAAAAAATGTTTGCAAAATAGTTTTTTAATCGTTTTTACATGTTTTTTTTGCTAGTTACCAAAGTTTATCCAGCAACAGCAGAAATGTGTACACTCAACAAGCAAAAACCACTGATGCTTGGAGCCATTAAGACTGCCAATCAATATAAAAACCAGATTTATTTTAAAAATACTGGAAAGCAAACTAGAACATGAAATTTGTATTTTTTTTGTAAGTCTAGGCCCTGATTGGAGGCAATTAGAAGCAACATTCAGAACAGATTGGCTCAGTTTGGATGTTCACCTCACCACAAACTGACCACATATTGAGGGTTACCACAGCAACACAGACAGAAAGGCTAGACAACTAAAATCTGTTTACTTAAATATCCGTCTGGATAAGCCATCCCGACTACAGGATTGTAGAAACAAATCTAACTAACTCTGTGATATAACCTTTAATCTTGTACATAATTTATTAAAGTCCTAATGACATTTCTGTGACATGCTTATATCAAAATACCTCATGCATAGAACATTAAGATGACTCTTAATGATGTTTTGATTATGTTACCTTATAAGAGTATGGATGGTGTCTAAAGGCAAATACTGTCGGGGTTCTGTATTCTGCTGTCATTAATCATCTTCTCGCAGTTCCTGAGTGGCAGGGTGGAGCCTGACAGTCATACCTGTTCCTAGTCAGCTGATCTCCAGGATCATCTAGACATCACTTCAACATTGTCCTTCTAGGCTTTCTTGTCCTGTGTTAGTGACGTCAGTTCTGACTGTTATTTTACTACCATCCTTTGCCTGTCTTCCTCATAGCGCCTGTCAAATACTGCACACCTAACTAGTAGAGAAAGGACGTCACTCACAAAATAAGTCAAATAATCAATATTTTCCACCAAAGCAGTTCAGTATTGATCCAAACATAAGGCAAAAGTCTTGATGCGAGTCTTATTTGGTATAAATGACTTCTAAGTTTGGTTCGAAGTTTTTATGACTCTTTGTGTTCATGTACTGTAATCCTCTGAGTTCTGGTTTACTTATCTTGATCCTTGTTTCCTATTATACTTTGCATGAAGTGATCACTCCTGATTTCTGTTTAGTTCAATTTACTTTATAGTTTCTGGTTAGTTTTGGTCTGCAGCTGTAATTGACACATCTGCATCTGTTTACTCATATATTTAGTTTTTCTTTTTCCATTTAGTCAGATTCTCATTGTCAGCTCCTTTTAAGCGTTGTTAGATTTCCCTTCTGTTCACTTCATGTTGGTCATTAAACAGCTTTGTTTTCATCACTCTGCCTCCCTGTTACTTCTGGATGGAGCCTAATTTAGGATCTCAGTCACCATCAAAATCATATTTCAGTCAAAGAAAAGAAAAAAAACCTTATCCCTCAGTTGCAACATGGTCATTTATGAGCTTCAAGTTTGGTCTGTTTGTTTTGTTTAGGTTTCAGACGTCAGCATAAGGAAGTTCCTCATGTTTTGTGAGCGTTAACATTGTACTGATGGGCTTTGCTGCAATTCATCTCAACAGACAAAAATGTCTTCGCTGCCGACATAATGACTGATTAGAAGTTAAGGTTAATAAAAAAAAATGCTAAAAAGCTGGAGCAAAGGAGTTTTCAGTGCAGAGTGAATGATTTTAAATTGAAAACTCTGAGCTGAGCCTGTGACATAACAGTGCCCTGCAAATCTGAATGGCTCACTGAATGAGATATTTTCAGACTCAGGCAGTCCAAAACAAAGTGACATGATCGTGTTAGATCTGAGTTAGTCTCTGTAAAGTCCCAAACAAATGCTCTCAAGCAAAAAAAATAAAAATAAAAAATCAATTATTGGTCATTTGTTGCCTGTAATGTTGAAATAATACATTAATAACAGAAACTTAAATGTCCTGAAACTACAGATAAATTATATTAACGTACTTTTTAATCATAAAATAATACTTAGAACACTATAAAACACATCTTGAAAATCCCCCTATGATGATTTTAATAAGGTTTTACACTAAAAATGCATCAACCACATTAATGCATTTGCACTTGGGCCCATTTGTTTAGTTTTCCATTAGCTAAATTGCACAAAATTAAATTATTGTTCAATACAAAATATGTGCAAGCTGAATGTAACTAAAGCTGTTTGTCAAAGCAACAAATGTTCTCCGTGCTCTGAAAGACCACTCTCATGTTTCTTAACGTCACATACTTTCACAAGTCAAGTAACAATGTGTAAGAATAACAATTTTATACGTATTAGCTCATGTCTGCATTTCAAAATTCATTTAAAAAATGAATTGATGGAGCTTTTACAGTTAAAAGTAACTGCTGAGCCATTTAGAAATAGGATTCTATTGGTTTTATTTTGGTCGCTCCTTCGGGGTGATGAACTTGCACAAAACATTTGATAGTAGTTTTTTGTTCCCTGATGTAACTTCAGCTCAAACCCACAACCTCAGCGTGACGAGATTGTACACATAAACGGCTCAGACATTTTGGAGATATGAGCTGTTTCAAGCCCTCCACTTTGGTTGGGGCCCCTCTCAATTTAATCGTTAGCTTTTCAATCTGGACTAAATTCAAGTGGGGTCATTTAAAAAAAAAACTATCCACAACAGATTACATATTTGTGTATATGTATATAATTTGTGAGCAGCTACCACATGTTTACCTATATGGAAACAGCTGAAGGGCCTGTTACAGTTGTGTTTTTTCACTTCTGTTTTTTTTTTGTGGATCCCTGTGTTTTTCTACATTCTGTGTCCATCCCTGTTCCAGCTCCGCCCCTGCTCACCTGTTCCTCCAGTGTCTCCTCCAGGTGTTTCTCTTTGTCTTCTAATCAGTTCGGCTTTATGTTCTGTGTTCTGTCTTTGTCTCTTTTAGGTTCACTGTGCTGTTTACCTCAGCCTGTGTGGATGGCTCTCTGTGTTTTCTCGTGGTTTTTCGAGTCCTCTCCATAGAGACTTTGTTCCTCCAAGTGAGTGTTTCGTTTTGAGCCACCCTGTTGGTGTTTTTGTTAAAACCTTTCTAATCCAGAGGTTTCTTTGAGTCTGCCTGCACCAGTCCTCACACCGGTACATGTTTGTGCTCAGATTTGTTGCCCAAATGCAGAAACGCGTTCAAAATTCTGAGTGTTTTATTTACGTTGAGTGTGGGCCCACATTTCAGAAATGCATCTGTAGATGTCCAGAGAATTACTGGCGTGAACCATTTAATGTAGTTCAGGATAACCATTTTATGTTTGATTTCACAGTTTACAATGAGTGCCTTTAAGAGTGCTACTTCAAATGGTATTTATAGACATATTTATCCTGCATGTAGAAATGCAAAAACACAATAATGTATTGTGAAGGAAATGAACCTTCTCCCTTCACCCTGCTTCATTTTAACAGTTACTTAATAATAGATTTAACAAAATTTGTTTGAAACAATTTTTATCATAACCGTTTTGAACTAATTAGGAAATTAATTTGGCCTTAAAATCTATTAATATACGTTTTTATAAAGGGCTGCTCCTCTGTTGATAACAGGATGATTTGCTCCATGATGCAAGTTAAGATGCGCTGATATCTGATGATGATGATGATGATGAGCCTATTGATGATGATGACGATGATGGTCACGGTGGCGGCTGTGATGATGAGTGATGATGAACATCATGATAGGGCACCACTGTTAATCACTTCCGAAAGCGAGAGGTGATAAAGAGCTCAAGAAACAAAACCGTGGAAATCAGAGAGGTAGGCGAAGAGGAGGAAGGGGAGGAGGGAGAGCTTTTTTTTTCTTCTTCCAAGTGTCTCGCTCACGGTGAGGAGGCAGAGTTGGAGCGTCAGAGAGGAAGAGAGAGAGAGAGAGAGAGAGAGAGAGAGACGGCGGAGGATGACAGCGTTTGTCCTTCTTGGACTCAGTTCTGCGACCGGCTGATGAGGAGCTCCAGCAACTTCACAGAGATCCAGTACTTACAGGTAATTTTTTTTCGCATCACTTAATCTGATTTCTAATAATCCTGACATTATGAGCACCGGATGCTTTCTGTCTTTATTTTTTTTTTGTTTGTACTTCGCTCAGAATGTGTGATGATCAGAGCCAGTTTCCCGCTCGCGATGCGTCCCCCTCACCCCCTTTTTTTCTTGCTCTTTGCCATCACTGCTTGACATTCACCTGGGATCACGATGAAAATGAAATCACGGCTCGTGACGCCCAAATCATCATCATCATCATCATCAAAAAAACAAAACAAACATCGTTCGAATAACCCTTCAGTGAATTTAGAGGCATGTGCAGAATGCCCACGATGGACCGAGTCCGCGCGCAGTGAGAGGTTTGCGTCACTCTAAAAGTACATTTATTGAATCAAAAGTGTTAAGTTCCTCCTGAAAGAAGGATTGACGTGGATGGAGTTTCGCATGTAGTGACCTATATTTTTTTTTTGGGGGGGGGGTGTTGTCTTTGGTCAGAGAAACCTGTCCGCACTGACTGTCACGCGCCTTTACGTGCGGGAATTTAACCCACCGTGACTGTTGTCAGACCGACACTGATTGATTCCTTTATTGATCCGTTCATCCTTTCCCCCTGATTTGTTGCCAGTTTAGGTTTTGCTTCCTGACCGCAAGGTGAGAGAAACGGCACGTTTCTGCGCAAACTGTACTGGCGCAACATATTTATATATACAGCATATGGGCTATGTGTGTGTGCGCGCGCGCGTGAGAGGTCAATCCCAAGAACAGACGGACGCAAACACTTATGCGCTTTTTTGTTTTCTCATTTTTGCGCCGTCTTGTCTCCGCGGTTCGGCGCGTCTCTAATGAGGTTGGTCGCTGCGCGCCGTTTCAGAAAGCCCCGGCTTAATTGCGTTCATTCATTACGCGACCCTATAAGTCGATGATAATAAGTAGATTTGGCTTCATTACCACAGGGGTCGCGAGTGCGGCTGGGCTTTTGCAAAAAGATATATAAAAAAATAAATCCCCCAAAACTCTGTTCTCCCCCCTCTGCGCACAAATGTAATAATGTTTGCGTGAGACCTTAAGCATCCACTGCCCTCCCGGGAAATACATTTGCCTGGATTTATGACCTGCCTCCTCAGGTTATATCGATTATCACAGCCTGCTGTGTACTATATTTTTTGTAGGAGCAAGAAAAGTGGGTCTGCCGTGTCTCTATATATATCATTTCTCCATGTTGCAGGGAGCCAGCTTTGAAAGAGTCATCTCTGCAGCTGCAGGTCAATTCTCAAGTGAAACATCTTTGCTCTTATAGCCTCTTGTTGATCACATAAAAGCTAATGTTATATATGAATGCCCCACCACCACACACACACACTTTATGAGCCTTAAGTGACTATAATGGTTCTGATCAGTGTGAAAACTGCTTATGTATGTGGAAAGCTCACTCACCAAAGATCCCTGGGTGAACACCCCAGCTGCATTTGCTTATGCACAAGTCCATCTATGATTTGTTTGCGAGTATGATGATCCCCCTCTGCACATCGGTTTCTTTCATTACACAAGTACTCGTGTGCAATTTTCTCCCAGGAGCAGCTGTGACATTGGAAGACTTTTATTTGGAAGAAATCAAAGGAGGGGGAGAGAGGCGTCCCGTTCTTCTAATGCCATTATCCAATTTGTGTGTTAGTTCGCAGTTAATAGCTGTTTACATGGAATAGCAATTGTGTTTGCCCAGATGGGGAGCGTGGAGCTAAAGGGATATGCGAACAGGTTGTGTGTGTGTGTGTGTGTGTGTGGGGGGGGGGGGGGGGGGGGGGGGAAGCAGTAGTTCAGGGAGGGAGGAGGGTTACATTAAAAAGAAAGGGTAGTCACTGAAAGGTGAACATGGGTTACAGCGATAGAAAAAAAGGAGAGCCCGTGGAAACAGGTTGCACTGAGTCACAGACTTGCGTTAGTGATGAAACTGCACAAAATTGAAACTAGAAAAAAAAAACCCTGTTGTAATAAGAGTCTCTTTGTCCTGTTAGCTTGGATGATTGTGTTTTTTTGATGATCTCAAATAAGGACATCAGGACTGAATAATATCGACAGATGGAACAACGATGACAGAAACAACACCAAAAATGGACGTTCAAGGAGGCTTGTCTTGAATATATTTCTTTTTTTTATTATAATGCAACCACCATTTTCACAGGCTTGCTGATCTCCTGGCTAAAAATGTTATCTCACTGCAAATGCTGGTGGCTAGTTGGCAAACTATAAATTTGCGAGGAAGCCTCTAAAATGTTAGCACTGGTTCTGTGTTAGCTCGCTTGAGGCTCGCAGTCTTGTTGCTTGAATTTTGAACGTGCTCCAAAAAACGATGATGATGATGTGTGCAAGATTTGGCAACAAACCATGCACATGACAATAAGTTATTTTTTCAAATGGGGCACACAAAACATGACTGCACAGCTTGCTGGTTGTTTGGCCTTAAAAACTTAGAATTCAGCAGAACTTCAATAAAATTGCCCTTTTTTACTACATTAAGTTATAGCAGGGTGACAAATTTCATAATGAATGTTTCCTCGACTCGTCTTTCTATTGACTCGGTTGTCATTTGTCAGTGCGTTACAGATGTGCCCAAACATGTTGATCTCCAATCTGTGAAGGGAAATGTAGCCTTATTTGCACCCCACACGGGGAACACAATGAATTATTAGTGAGTCCCGTCTTTCCTTTTGATTCCCTCCTAATGAGAATGAGAGAACCCCCCGTGATGATCACCCTTGGGGGCGTTCGCTTTGTGTGTGCGTGTGGCAGTCAATGGCGGCGTACCATTCATTAGCTGACAATTCAGTGAAATGAATCAGACAACATGGCCTCCCAGGGATCGACGTGAAGAACAAGGAAATGACTGCTTAGTGGTCGATACACGAGCATTCCCCAGGGCCCTCGAGCATGGAGATAATGCAGTGGCTCAAATCCCTTTCCGACTGTTTCATCAGGAAAGGAAACAAGTCGCTTCCTCGATCTTGTGTTGCTTCAGTTTCTGCCTTTGCATCCCTCCTTCTGCTTTTCAGGCATAGTGAAAAGAGAAAAAAAAAAGCTGTGTAAAACCTTCAGCTGAGTACTTTTTCCTCTGGTGCCAGGCGTTTGAAGAGTGAGTAATAAGGCCTGTGACTCTGCATTGACTTTGCTCAGAGCTGGATCTCAACTATATCATCTCCAATTACCTACTCAAGGCAAGTGACTGATGAGCCATTTCTCACCCCCACGTGACACTTCTTTTATTCTCCGGATAGATATAAAGGATGATGTACGGTACCTTCCCTCAGTGCCCTTTGATGGCGATCGTGCATTAAAGGGGAGGGAGGGGGGCAAAGACACATCCTTGCTGATGCTGACTTTTTTTAGAAAGGGAAATTCGCCAGCGGTTTCACGGCAAGCATCTCTCAGGGTTAAAAAATGCGTGGGAATTAGCATGAACATCCTTCATGCTTTTCTTCTTCATTGTTCTTGAATATCAATGCCTCCAGCTTTCCCCAGATGGAACTTGGTGCAGGACATCCTGACCCCAGCCGTTCTGAGACATAGGGCCACCCTCTCTCCCTGGTGATGAAGAAGTGGGTGGGGGTTGGGAGAGGGTCATTTAGAGGAAATGTCTAGCAGTGCAGTGCCATTGCCCTGTGGAAGCCCGTGGGATGGTGTTCTAACTCAGTCACGGTCCGACCGGTCAAAAATCAACATTGCCGTTTACTTGGACACGTGGCGCTTCAGTGCATGTGGTATATGGGACGCATACATTTACACACATTCTGAAACAAGTCTCATCTACTTGTCTATATTGCAAGGAAAATATAAGTGCATGCACTTTCAGATACACAGTTGGGCTTTTCCTCATTTTTATTCCCCTTCAGCATGAAAAAAAAATGCATACACACATTTTTTTCCCTGCAACCAGCAGGAGGTCTGTACTGCTGCTTGGGTTGACGGTATCTTTAAGATAGCTTGGTGGATGCAAGTCCCAGTTTGATGGTAGATGGCTCTTTGAATGGGTGGAATGACGGAGGACTCTGGTTAAAAAAATAAAAAATAAAACGACAGCAGCTCGCTTCACTGGAGACATAATACAGAAAAGCCGGAGGCTGAGTGTGTTGGCGTTAGCGTGTGTATATGTGTGTTGTGTGTATTATCATTTATACCCTGCTGTGTAGAAATGTGGAAAAAAAAGGGGGCAGGGGAGTCAGACAGTGAGTGAATGAGAAAGTTTGTAGGACTGGTTGGTTGTGTGTACATGTAAGTGAGAGTTTTGATCAATTCCCTCAAAAACAAACTGTGCAAGTAAAAAAAATATCTAACATATGTTTTTAGTTTAAGTCGAAATTGGTTTGAAACAAAGGTACAGTGTTTTATATATTTGAAAAAAAAATCTCTCAAAAGGCAATAATGATTTCATATTTGTAAGTAGAAAAAGAAAATACTGGTAAACCTATAGTTCCTAAAAACACTTGCAGTACTTGGCATTGTTCTTACTTTCTCCACTACTGAAAAGCAAAAGGTGGGTGATAATGTTGCTGCCTGTGTTTGTTTGTAGGGTATGAAAAATATGTTATGAACCGCTCTACGGATTTTAATGAAACCTTCAGAAAGTGATCATTGGACAAACATCCACACCATACATGTCAGCCCCTTCGGACGTTTACCTGGATATTGACCTTTATATAAATCCATATTCTCATGTGATGGGGGGTGGGGAGGAGGATAACTATGATTGCTGTGGCAAAAGGTGGTGCAGAGTGGATGTGGTGTTGAAGAGTTTGGTGGGACAATGTTTTGGGAGGAGGGAACAAACTCATATTACATATTTAAATGAAATAATTTTAAGCATATACTTTACATCTCAGCAGCTCAATTTTTTGTGTTCGTATCTCAAAGATCTTTGGGATTTTCTTTATATGTCTGTATTCAAGCAAAATAGTGGAAAATCTCAAGTCAACTTAGTCTGACCATCAGTTTCAATTTTGTCTAATTGTATTTTTCTTGCTTTCTAAGAAGAGCACACGCAAGCCTCTTTGCAAAGTTCAACTTTTGCTTCACAACAATACAATAACTATAAAATAAGTCTCAAAAGGATGCATCAAGTTACAGAAGTTTCTCTTGATCTCACTCAAACAAATCTAAAAATAATGTACGCTCCAGGCCACTGAGCAGAGAGCTTTTTTGGGTGCAAATAAAACTCAGAATGAATTGCTGTATATCAAACAATATCAAACATAAAAGAAAGAATGCACTGCAGCTCTTTGCTGTGTTGCATACTTCCGTCACAACAGGGTGCACAGCGATCTGTGTTATAAACTGAAGATGGGTTGTTGAAACAAGCTTTTGAATTCTAACTCGATGTAAGCCACACTATGTTTGGACGCACGTTTCTGTTTAAATATTTTACTTTAGAGTTATAAATCTTGGGTTGAACAATGGTGCAGGTCAGCACTGTTATCTAGTAAGGCTGCAAATTTGAATGCAAGTTGTGGCCTTGTGCAGTTTACACCTTGTTCTTTTCTGGGTTGTCTCCAAATATTCTAGTTTTCTCTCACAGTTCAAAATCATTCATCTCAGAATGCTGGAGATTCCTAACTTGACTTTATATTTGAGTGTGACCATTTCAAATTGTTTTTACTGTATGTTTCTATAATATAATATCTAGACAGTTTAAAACTGCGTATCTTAAAGTTAGTGGGCTTCAAATACTAGATTATACGTAGCACAGACTCTCTTTACGCACATCTCTACAGACTGATTTGCACACAAATTAACTCCAGTTGCAACAAAGTTTTTATGGCACTCGTCTGGTGACAGTGGATAAAAAAATTTAATGCATGAGATAAGTCATAGCAACAAGAAAGATTTGAGCAACCAGTGGGAGAGACAGACATTGTTAGTCAGATGAAATATCAATAAGTTGTTTTTGTTTAACTGTTCAAAGGTACCCCACACTTATTATTATTGATTACTTGTTTTTGGTGTATGTTTAATCTAAATGGTTCATCTTTCACAGTATTTATGAGATGACAATGAATGACGTACTAATTTTTGTCTAGATAGCTTTCAGGTTGCTTCTTAGCGAGTGGGTTGCAGGACCGCCTCCTGGCCTGGGGCTTTTTTAGGTAAAGTTTACATTTTCTCCCCATGCATGCATGGGTTTTCTTTGGGTACTCTGGTTTACTCCCAAATACCAAAAACATGCATCTTAGGTTATTTGGTTACTTTCAATTGGCCCTAGGTGTGGCTGAGAGAGTGAATTACTATTTGTATCATCTGTGTGTCCCTGTAATGTCCCTTTGACCCATATAAGCACAGTGTCTGCTGCAGATAGATTGATAGTTAACACTCAAAAACGTAGCTGCTGACCTATTCATTTAGCGTTTTGTTACATTATCACAACAAATAATAATAATAAATCAGTCAAGCAAGTACTTCAAACAAAAAAATATATGGAGACCCACCTATTTCAAAGCATAGCAGGCAAAATTCCTATAAATAATGAGTCATAGGCTTGGGAAGACAGAAGGTGTACAAGTGAGGAACAGATCAAAGAGTGGGCGTGTGGGTCACCCCGTCCAGCTTGCATTACTTCCATGTACAGGGATAATGAGGGTGGAATCCATGAGGAAGGTTGAATATCACTGAGCTGCACAAAAACGAAGCAGGGCACAATTAGAGCTTCAGCACACAGTATCTAAAATTGTAATATTAAACGGCCAATTAGATTTTCTCTATTCAGAGCTCACATTGATGTGATTAGTTTTAAAGCACATGATGGAACAGCATCTTCAATTTTACAGCTTTCTCTGAGTTTTTATTTGCTTGTCCTTATTTTTTTCCAGCTACCAGCACACATGAAATCGAATGCGCTGTCTGAAGCTACTTAAATAATTTTGCCATGGTTTGAATCCATTTAGGATAAATTTAATAAGCTTTGCAACAAGAGGTGCTGATGACTGGAACTGGCACTTTTAAATTAAATTTATCAAGCTCAGAAAATGAACTATTTTTCATTGAAGGGTAAACTCATTTTTAGCGGTTTTTGGCACTTCTCTGTTTTGGATGATGATATTAAGGCTGCCAGTAACTTTGATCAAATGCTTTGTTGCCTGAAGTGTGAGTAACCACTGAGGTGTTTGAGACAGCTGGTGATAATGTGCACCTGCATGGCTGCAAGTACCACATCAGCTACAGACGTGGGTTTTTAAAACGGAGGGGTACAAGAGAGAAGAAAACCTACAACATAAGCTGCCACCCCTGACATGGGAGTCCTGTAGGAATTTAGTAAATCCTATTGTAAATTTGCCTCCTCCATGAAGATAATTGGCTTATTCCTGTGTTAAATAGGCAGTCCTGAAGGACACCGACTGGGCTTAGCATCCTCCATGTAGACAGTGTTTCTGCTGCTCTGCGTCTTAGGGACCTAGAGGCACATTACATACTGAATTACTGTTTGACAATGATTAACTGATAGCAGCGGTGCCCAGTTCAGAGCTCCTGTTTGGGGACTGATGTACACGAGTGTGTGCAAGAGCAAAACTTTGATTCCCACAGGGTGCTCTTTGTAGATGCAAGCCTTTGTGGCTCTTTCGTCTTCATGTTCAGAAGTAGCTTCACAGACAGGCTAGTTTAGCAACAATCTGCACATCCAAGACTTCAGAGCTACAATTTTCATGCCCTGTAATGCTTTCATTTCCAGTTTTTTTTATGTTCAAGTCAACAAAACAGTTTTGGGCTTCAACATGGCTTGGATGTGGGGAAGGTGTTGCTGTTGCCTCACCTAAATCATTATCCAAACATCAAACGTGATCTGGGTTCCTCTCCCCAAAATCCTTCCTCAGCAGGCTTGTGCCTGCAGGAGGCACAACAGATAAATGTGTTTGTGTGTGAGCTCAGATACAGACGAGCTTGCATGTGGCTTTTTTTAATGCATGTTTTAACCCCGGAGTAGCACTCTAACCACACTAACAGCGGTTGCCTCTGTTTCTTGGCCTCTGGGCAGCTGCTTAGTGCTAAACCAGACCCCAGCTGATCCAGCAAGTCAGAATGATAGAGAAGCACTCATACCAGAAAATGAGAGGTTCAGAGATGGATGAATTGTCAGCAGATGTGCAGCTGTTTGTGTCCTGCACATGTTTACGTCTGTGTGGCAAGCCAGAGAGCCGTCATGCATAATTCTGCGACTCAACCGAAAACTGTCTAGTTAGAGTGCATGAGGAAATGGATGAAAGGGAGAATTCCCCTCACGTGCTGACAGGAATAAGACGGAGCTCGAAACTCTTCGTCTGCGTGTGTCCTGATGGCTGCTAAGCTGAACAAAGACAACCAGGAGACAGTTACTACAGTATAACATTAAACCAATGATCTGTCACTGTGAAACGCGCCGGACCTGCTGTGAAGTGAAATGGTTGAAAGCATCTTTTTAAGGGGTGACTGATGATAACGAACAAATGAAATGACAGAACCCCAGGCAGTGTATCTGAAGCTAAAAATACAAAGCAAGAATCATTCTTCATTGTTATCATAATGTCAAATTACAGTAATAGACATCACAATTTGTTATATGTCTATTATGTTTTATTGAAAGGTGACAGCCTTCTTTTAAAACTGTCTGCATCATGTGATTGTCCAGGTGTGTGTGTGCATCGGTGTGTTTTCCAGCATCTCTGAAATCACAAGGGCGAGCCACAGAGCAGGAGGTTCATCAGTAGCGTAATTAATGTAGTGTAGTTCAGTTGTCACGCGTGATATTTCAGGGCTGAGATCTACTTAAGAAGGCTTTTTGATGAATGGCCAATTAGAGGCAGACTCCTCATGCCCGGTGGCTGACTGATCTCTTTTTAATGGCACTCCTGTTTCTTTGATAAAACACAAAATGAATCATCGATACCCTGGGCTCGGGGAACTCTGAGCTCCGGAGTTGATTGTAATTGGGTGTGTAGCAGCAGTGTTGGGTCAGTGTGTGTGTGCCACATTTGTGGCAACGGTGACTGAACCCAGACATACTCTGACGCACATAGTGGCTTCTCCGAAGCATCGCATAATGTTCAGTACATATATGAGGTTGTATTTTTACAGAACAGAATTTTCTGAAGTGCCATTGCACTGATGCGCCACTATCGAAAATTCTAACATACTACATCAACCTTTGTAAAGCTCAATAGTAATTTTGGACCAACTTTTGTAATAATCTAAACTGAAAAATTGCAAAAATCTTGTTGTATCAGCTGTGGGCGACTGTGGTTGAGTAGTTAGGTGTTGTCCTTCAATGAGAGAGTTGGCGGTTCGAATTCCCCGCTATTCAGTCACATCTTGAAGTGTCCTTGTTCAAGACACTGAACCCACACTGCCTCTGATGTGTTTCCAGGGTCACTTCACACGCCAATGTCTGTATACGACTCTTGATAAGTCAGACAGCAAAGCAGAGCAGAAATAAAACTCAAACAATCTCTCGCTTTGCAAAATCTTAATCGTGCTTTAAAAAGTCCTGAACTGTAAGTGGTAGTAGAGTCTGGTCATCACGAATGTCTTTCTTTATATGTGTAAGACACGACAAGTTAAAATTACTTTTCACTTCCAGTTTCAAATCAGTATTTCTGAGCTCAAAGACATCGGTAGTCAGTATGAGTTTGGCAGTGTGTTCTCTGCACTCTGGGAAAATTTAAGTGAAGACTGTAAGTTCTCAGAGAGACACACTTATGTAGTGGGGAAAAAAACCCAAATGTGACTATGGTTTGAAGTATAACTTCCATAAGAAGTGTAAAGTTTGTGGAAGTGAGAGGAGTTTGCACAAACTTTGGGGATGTTTAGCCAGCTCCAAAGTTAGAACGTCTGACACAAAATCTTAAAAAACCAAACCAAACATAAAACTATACAATGGTACACTGGAGAAGTCGGACAGAGGCATGTGAACATGCATGTCAGATATTATTAATCGGCTCTGATTGCATAACAACTTCAGAATCAGTAGACACATCCTAACATGTAGCATCCTTATTTATTTCTGTAAACAGTGTGCTGAATGTGAAGTCATGTCATCCTCTGTGCATGCGGGATGCATCAGTGCTGGTGAGACTTCACTCTGGAGTCTGATGGAGGTTGCATTTAAAATATAATGTCCATGCTAAACAAATGATCAGAATTGAGCAAAAAATCTGCCTTGAGCATTAAGACCTGCATTGTGATTGTAGCCTTAGTATGTGGTTTACAGTTTCGAATGGGTTTGATGATAATCAAAAACAAATAAATAAATAAATTAACGTGGCTCTGCAAGTTTCCGAAATACAGTATATGCTGAAGCTCGTCTCTGTGTTGTTTGTTGTCATCCAAAACTCTTACTGAGCATGCATAATTAATGTTATAGAAATAAAAAAACAGGAGAAAAGAACACAGTGTTAAAAGTTCAAACAGATACAAAATCTCTTCCCCCCACCCCCCCTTCTTTATTTACCCATTTCTCTGGAGATGGCCAAGATGTTTGCTGTTTCTCAGAAGGGGTTGCCATGGCAGGAGAGAGGGGGGGTGTTGAACTGAAGCTGTGAATCCACACTGTGTGACAATTTGAGCAAGCAGCTTGCATCTTAAATCAAAGAGCCCACCAGGAGCTTTTGACCCACCCGTTGGGCGGCTTAAGTCTTTGCTACGTCTCTTATTTTTGCAACAGTTCACGGTTTCAGCCACTGGAGATTTCTCTGCTTCTCCAAGCAAATGGAAGAGATTCAGATCGAGGCGATGAATGCTGTCGAAATGTCACCGCATCCCCTGCTGGTGTTCTACGTTGAGACAATAATCTTATAATTGACTGCATTAGACGGTAGGAATGTGTCTCCTCCACCTGCCTGCCTTTAAGTGGCACATAGCATGATGCATGGCTTTCTCAGCCTCCGTCCTCCTTCCTGCCACACAATTTGAGAAAGATCTCTGCTGAAATTGCGGCGCAGACATTTCACATTTGGTCACAATATAAGCCTTGCTCGACAGGTCGACTCTTGTAGAGCTACGGGGGGGGATGTCACGTTTGTTGATTTCGACTTCATAAACATCATTATCATCTCCCCGACCTTTGGTTCCAGATCTGTTCAGCGCTGACCCCAATTTCGTCAGGAACCTTGAATTGTGATGCACGTAGCCTCTCGGGGGGGAAATTGCCAATCGAGTCAACAGAAAATACTTTTTTTTTCCCCTCCCTCAGAATGTGTGGCATGACGGCATGCGTGCGCATCAACGTGCGCTGACTCAGTAATCTTTCTCGCCCGCTTGCCTGGAACCGTCAGCATCTTTCCTCCAAACAAAGTTTCCTGACTGTGCCTCTGCCAGATTTGAACAGTGTAGAACATTAGTGTAACAGCCCACGCTCTTAGAATACAGATTTGTTCTTGAGTGCGCGCCAAACGGCTTCTATATTTTATGAGCCTCTCTCTCTCCACCAACATAACATCTTGAGACTAATTATCGTGGTCGCACTCAAACACAAAGCTCGTTTATTACTGCGCTGACATCACATTTGTTTTGGCTTGGCCTACATGGCAGGGATTTCACAGCGCCGGAGCCATCTTTTGAACTTGACAGAGCACACTTCAGATGGAGAACCTGCTCTGCCGTGCAGAGTACATGATGTTAAGCATAAAGGTTATTTGTTCTTTGCAGTTATCGCCATTCGTCTCTTTGCAAGTGGACAGGAAATGTTTAAAGTTTTTGTTTTTAGTTTTTTTTCCCCCATATGTGAGCTGCTCACTGGGAACCACGTTTAGCTCTTTGGGAGTAATTTTCCTCTGCTGGTCATGCCCTGGAAATGCCTTGAAATTTAATTTTCATATGACTCTCCTACTGTATTGTATCTATCTCTGGTTCAAGCTATTTTTACATGCTGCAAGAAAACGTCTGAAAAATGTTTGTCAGAAAAAATAAGAAAGGAGCACTAAAATGAGCCAGCAATTGATTTTTGATAGACTTTTGTAACTTTTTTTCTGGAGAAGAATTTAAAGAATTTTGGCAACCCAGATGCTTTTTTTTTGAGCTCATCTCATTAAACTGCTTTGGAATCAGAGTTTTACTGACTGTGTCGGGCTTAAACAAGCCGCATGGATCACAAAGTCTTTCGCCTTTTCTTTATTTCCAAAGTTGAGACGATGCACTTTCCCTGTCATAAACTTTGCTTCTGACAGCTTCCTTTTCAGTTCAGTTATTCGTCTCCACACAGCTGTAGCAAAGCCGAAAACCGCTGTTGTTGAAAAACAAAAAAAAAAAAAGTGTGCTCAGGATGTGTCTCCGGTCCTCGATCGGAACAAAACATTTCATCTCATCTCACTCTTCCTTTCGGAGGCAATTACATTTTTTAAAAATGGCTCAGCATTCCCACGACTCCCCACTTTTTCACACCATGAATGGCACATAATTTAAAGAGCTGTCAGCAAACATAAATTTAAGCGGAACACTGCAGGAACGGACCGTTCCTCGAGCTGCTCGAAGGCTCTTCCTCCTTGTTCAGGAGATCCATAAACTGCAGGTTTATCCAAACATGACAATTAACGCATCGTCACAAGCTCGAAAAACTTCATTTTCTTTTTACCTGTTGCCTGTTATAAGTGTGATGACCACTTTTTTTCGTTGTCGTGTGTGTTTGTGACAATGTTTGTTTCCTGTTTCAGCTCACATGCTGTGATGGTGACTACATCAGCCGACGTACAGCTGACTCCCACGAACTGACTCATAAATTTTATGGCTATTTATGTTTAAAGCCACTCACTTTGAAATCTTTTGTTCTTGATTGGGCAGCTGACATGCCTCTGAACACCTAATTAGAATTTTTGCTGCCTGATATGACTACCCAACCCACCTGCACACACCCACACCCACAAACACACGCTGGAGTTCAATGAACCATTTTAGCACTTCTACGTCTTGAATGTGCTTTGTGTTTCGAATATGTCAGGCTGTTTTTATAGTTGTTTATCAGTCCCTGTTTTGCCTCAACAACTTATACACTTAATATATTCTGTTCTACTTTTGTCACAGGCTTTTTAGATGCATCTGCATGATATGCCGTGACATATATTATGATAAATGTCAGTAGCGGCAAAGAGATTTAAAAAAAAAGGAGCATGATCAGATATTCCTCTGATCTGTAGGTGCGCACACACTAGATCTGAAATGTGAAGCATATACCTTGCTCTCTTACTTACTGAGGGGAGGGATGCAGCTGGAGATGAAGTAAACGTGTGGGCGTTCCGGTGTGACACATCTGGGTAAAGCGACGTGAGGAGGTCCTGACAGATATGGGCTGAGCTAGAGCCTGTTTGTGTTGTGCTCTGTCATGCAGAGGCTCCTTCCACATGCCTGCCCTCCTGCATCTGCATGACCCTCCTTAAAACTGTTACCTAACCTGAAGCTCGGTTTATGTATGTGTGTGTGTGTGTGTGTGTTGATGCAGGCACAAGGGCTGGGTCTCATCAAAAATATGTGTGAAATGATATTGGTGTTCGGTGAAACATGGAGGGTGTCAGAATAAAAGGACACCACGCAAGGGCGTGGGAAAAGAGGTGGCAAAAATCCGAGCTGCTTTACGCCCTCTGCGTGTGAATGAAACTAAAGTTCAGTTGATGAATGAGAGCAGAAGCGCCGGGTGGCCATGAAAATGGCAAGAGAAGCATCCATGATCCCAAACAAATTCCACTTTTTGTTCCTTTTTACCAGCATGTGCTTCAAGGTTAGCGGCTAAGTTGTGCTGTGAGTGTGTGTGTGTGTGTATGTGTGTGTGTGTGTGTGTGTGTGTGTAGAGGGGGGCTCCCACTGGGGATTGCATTTCGGTTGCTCAAGCCTGACAGATAACAGCCCACCGTGCTCGTCACATCAATTATTGAGGGGACAAGAAATTGATCGGCTCTAACAGAGAATGTTACCCTGTCTTCCTCAGCTGCTCACTTCCTATTTTTCCTCTCACTAACTCGGTGCCCTCCTGCTTTATTTGTCCTCCATCCATCCCTCCTTGCTGTCAGACTCCCCGCTGCCCTTGTTTTCAGTCATCCTGTTACCACTACCTTCCACCCTGCTTTATTACTAAACCTCTCTGCCTGTCTCATTGTGTCCTATTTGAATTCACTCAGTTTTCTGTGCTTCCTAGTTTCTCTTCACCTCTCATTTTCTTTATTCAAGTTTATGTGCGTGTGTGAGAGTGTGTTCGTCTATCTGTTAAAGGCGATTGTCTCTGCCTTTTAGCAAACTATATCATGAACCGCTGGACAGATTTCAATGAAACTCTCACATAGTAATCACTGGATGTACATGTACAACTGACAAAACCCTTTGGAGGTCATGCCAAATTCATGCCAAATTCAATATTTGCTAATCCACATTAGCAAGCATAAAATGGATAAACTTTTCTTACTGAGGAGTATGTCTGTTATGAAAATATACCCCAAATCACCGGACAATTGTACAATTGTAATTGAATTTAGGAAACACAGAAAATGGCTATAACTTTGTCGATTTTACAGATATTGATGACAGATATCTCTGCTTAAAACTTTAGCATTACTTGTTAGAGTCAAAACTGTCTGTTAACAATTTATCTCATGAAGCACCTGACAGATTTTAATAGTATTTAAAAGTATTAATGGCTATATATTTATAACTCACGAACATTTGGAGTCAGCTCAATTCAGTCTAGCTGTTACAGCTAATTAGTCTTAGCCAACACAGAAATGGCTACAAGTCAGTCAGATTTTTCAGATATTGAGCTAAAGTTTGATGTGGTAATAACCAAGAGTCATCTTCCACACATATTCCAAGCACTAACATATCCTATATACTAAATATAATGAGCAATATGCAGTCCTTTAAGAAATGCCAGGTCTTTAATTGCTGGTAAAATTTGACTTTCAGTTTTTGAAGGCGAGCTTTTCTTTGTTGCGGTTGTTGTTTCACAGTGTGTCAACACACTTGATGCTTCTTTCTTCAACTGAACAAGCTCTTTTCTGCCCTCCTCATCAGCTAAAAATCCCAACTCACCTTTGATCTCTCTCCCGTGGAGTTTTTCACCACAGAAAGTCAAGGGTTCAGTCTTTGTCAGGACACAATGCAGCTCACGACCACGTGCTGCTAGCCAGCGCGGATGTTTGAGCCACGAATATGAGGAGCAGAGAAAAAGAGAATGACTAATTTGAACTCAATTCATCATGAAGAGAGATTGCCCTGCATTTATTGATAATTGCTTTTTTCCGTTTAAAGGGATGGCGCCTAAACTGTCAGCAGTGTAAACATGAGAGATGCAGCTGTTGCCGCAATTAACGTCTCACTTTCCCCTAATGAAAGGATTAATCCGCCAGCAAATCTCTCGGCTTCTTTTCAAAAGCCAAGCCCCGCATTCAGCTCGCTGCCAGTGAAAGAAAGGCAGGCTGTGTCAAACAAAATGGGACTATCTATAACCGGAGCCAAAAGTCGCGTTCATCGGCGCAGCCTGGTGTCACATCATCAGGGTCCTTTACTGCTGTAGAACAAGAGAGACCCTTAACCAACTGCTGTTTGATGATTTCCTGAGTGCAGCCTTTACAATCTTCTGTTCTCACAGCGTGGCGTCTTTGCAGAGCCAACCTCCGTCACCACGCCTACAAGCGTCTTTTCTTCCCTCGTCTGTTGAGAGCTCAGATCCTTTTCGCTCTGTCCCTGAGAACGCAGCACAGCCTCTTGTCAGAATCCTTCAGAATGGTCAAAATGGAGGGCTTTGCTTTCCACAGACGTTTGAAAGTCACACAGTGAATAGCTGTCTCCTGCTGGAATAAGATGTGTCTGGGCAGCCAGCGGTGAGTGACAGCTCGCTGAGAATGAAGCAGAGCTTAGGCCAAATCTTTGAAGCCATCGACTGGACGTATCGATTAGTCTTCTCTTTCTGCAACACAGACAAGGCACAGGTGTGGAGATTACCATTTAGTGCAACTCGAAAGTAAATGCTGTCATCCTGACTTTGATTTTCTAGACTGAGCATTTATCAGAAATGTTATTGTTAACACCCGCTGGAGCTTGGCTTTTAGTTTGTAGCTGAAATAGACAGTTTTGTCTTAGGCTGGAAACATAGTTGTTCAGGCGTTCTGCACCCATGTAGACAAACCGTGCACGCTCTCGGATTATTTTTGGACTAGCTGCACCATGACATGTGGGGGTCTACAATTTTCCCTACAGGTGGCAATAATTTGCTGATGGCCAATTGTCTTTTCAAAAGACAATGAAAAAAAAGAAGGATTGTTTAAGTAAATATTTGATTTGATGCAGTTTTGAGTGTTGATTTAACACCCTGGGTGTTAAAATTAGGGATTTCCTAACCTTTTCAACCTTAGGACCCAACTTACTGAATGCACTGATCAAAGTGATAATTGATCTAAATCTTGGTTTAGTTGTTTTGTATTTGCATTGTAACTAAATAAAATGCACATAACAGTTTAAAAAAAAACATAAACAATGTCAAATAAATAATATGACCAACATTTATTTATCTTGTAACCTACACACAAGGCAAATTAGCCAAATTAGCCAAATTTCAATAATCATTCAGCACAGACCAGCAAGTGGTTTTAACACAAAATGAAAAAATATATATTTTATTTTATTTTAAACAAATGCAGCTCTTCATATTTGTGACAAATTCCAGACCTTGAGGTGGTCCAAGGGTTAAGAATTTCTGTGTAAATCATTCAAATGTTGGCAGCAGCAGAATTTCTCACAGTTTGTTTCGTGTGTTGAGGGCTCCTTATACACTTGAGTGTATTTGTTAATTTATTTTAAAGTTCAGATTTGTTATCTCTGTCCACACATTCCAACAAAAACACTAAAATACTCACTCAGGGGTGAATGTCGCGACTTTAGCTTGGCTTGGCTAAAGTGTTTCCCGAAACTAGTTTATTTTTGACAACACCATTCCACAAAAAAGGGAACTAGGAGAACAGTTGTTGGAGGTTTTTTTTAAAGAAAGATTGTTGTCCTGTTCTAGTGTAATGTACGTTTTTGCTCATCAGTCTTGTTTTTTTTTTTTTTTACTGAATTTTTCATTTAGTGATTATTTCAGTTAGTAAGAGGTCTGGACTGCAGACAAGTCAGTTGAGCACCTGCACTCTGCTTCTACGTCATACTCTCGTAATGGATTCAGTGTGCAGTACTGAACATACGCTGTCTTTCCTGAAAAATATCCAATCTTGATCAGAACATATGTCGTTCTAAAACCTGTATCCAGTTTTTTGCATTGATGATGCTTTTCCAGGTGTCTAAGCTGCTGATGACACAGGCAACAATACACCCCTATACCATCAGAAAGGCAGGCTTTTGAGCTGTGTGCTGGTATTAGACTGGACAGTTCCTTCTCTGTAGTATGGAGGGCATGGTGTCTGCGGTTTCCAAAAAACAGTACAATTTCAATTTCTCTTAATTTAAACGATTGTCCACTTTGCCTAATAATATAATGACTTGTGGATGATGGGATGATCAAATACTTCTCAGTTTTACACTGAAAAACATTATTCCACTACTTTTAGACACTGTTTATTGCAGACTGGGGAACCTCTGAAGAAAGCATCTGAAAGTAAAACAACAACTTCAGTCCATGTTGATGTAGCAGAAAGACTCAGACTTAATGGAAAACAGGAGGCAGGCAGGTAGTAAGGAACTGGAGGAAGCTGGAGTACCCGGAGAAAACCCATGCAAGCACGGAGAGAACATGCAAACTCTACCCAGAAATGTCCCCGGCTGGGATTCAATCCAGCAACCTTCTTGCTGGGAGGCAATAGCTCTACCAACTGAGCCACTAAAACAAAGGAACTTGAGGAGTGTATAGACACACCCAGACACCGAGGAGGGAGGAAAGTAAACATGAACAGCTGCTGCAGTATTTAGAGATTGAGACCAGGTGTGACTGGAAAGGAAAAATTAACTGAAATGAACAAAGGAACAGGTTTGACAAAATAAAAGAGGAAGTAAAGCTGGCAGTGCAGAGTGGAATTGCGTAACAAGAGCTTAACCAAAACCTAGAACAACCCAGCTCTAAGATAACAGAAAGTCATTAAGTTAAGAAACAAAAGAACAAAGTCTATACCCACTACAACATTAATCTGAAGTAGTTATTTTCTTCTTCTGCTTTTCCTTTTAATCACTGATGGAAAGTGTGTCAAACTTTATGAATTTTAAAGGTTTCCGAATAAAACCAAGCGACGCGTGACATCTTAATGTTCAAGTTCTGTTTGTGAAGCATAGTTAGAATCACTTCAAATCAATCTCAGAATTGGTTTCTTCTGTGAGCCCTTAGGGACCATCAGGGCAGATAGACACAACATGTGTCACCAACATTTGATTTCACGTCATCCATCATTGTGGTGCTAATGGTGCAGGATGGCATAATCAAATCCTTCTAATGAAACACTGATGTGTTAGTCGATTCTTGCACAGCTTGTTGAACCAAAGCGTTGAGGTTGATACTGGAGGGGCCCTTGAGGGCCACCAAATGTGTGCTATCAAATCTATCATCCAGCAAAATTTATTAAGCACGAAGAGCTAAGACACCGATTTAGACACATTTTATTATCTAATTTAGAGGTATTTTTAATATGAGACAAACTGGAAGTATGAAGCAGAAGGGATTTTTTTCTTTTTTTTTACCCCTTCAAGCAGAAAGTATGATGGCAAGATTATCTGGCGTCAAAATTAGGAAAATGTTCACCAGCTGATAGTAGAGCTGCAAAGTTATCCTAATAGATTTATTTTTTTATATTGTTGTTTGTAAAGCTGCCGAAAACAAGGTAAATGAATTTGTTAGATGTACTTTAGGTCATTCAGGTGCAGTTACTCTGTGTGATCAGACATCTCTGAAAAGAGAAAAAAATGGAACAAAGTTCAATTTATTTAAAAAGAAAACCCCCAAAACCTTAAGACACCATAGTGGTGAAGTGATTAGTACTGTCGCCTCAAAGTGAAATGGTCGCAGGATTGCTTCTTGGTCAGTTTTTTTTGTTTTTTTTTTGCAGTTTGCACGTTCTACCCATGCATGTTTCTTCCCACAGGCCAAAACTATGCATGTTTTGGTTAATTGGTAACTCTAGATTGTCCCGATCGGTGTGAGTGACAGTATGAACGGTTGTTTGTCTTCATGTCTCTGTGATGTCCAGGGTGTCCCCTGCTGGCACCAGCTCCCCATGACCCAGAAAGAAAAATCAGACAAAGAAAACAGATGGATAAAAATACAAAACAAAACAGATAAATCTCGTTTATTGTTTTAACTTAAGTCAGTATTAGATGAAAAGACCATTGACTTTTGTTTGCAAATGCAGTTAAATTTGTTTAGTTTAGCTAAATTGATTATTTTATTCTTAGGAGAATTTGTTGGTGAATGTGTTTCTCCTGGCTTATACTACCTGAGTGCATTCATGTAACTTCAACCAACTCTGTTTTGTATTGTAAGGGGTTATTAGTCTATTGATTGCTTTTAAGTGCGCTGGATGAAGCAGCCATTATTGGGCAGAACTTAAGACTGCTCTCTTTTTTAAATGATTTCTTTAAATGGGGTAGAAGACAGTATTCACTGTACAGCATCTGAATTGGTTGACACCAATATATCTTTATATATAAGTAAAAGTAATAAATACAGTTTTGAATAAAATATACTTCTATTTTTATAATTTGTATGTATAAAAAGAGCTTTTTATTAGTGATGTCCCAATACTAATACTGTTAATACTATCAGTATGCTTGTATAGATACCAGCATATTGGGCCCAATACCAGCATTTTTACAAACACTCGTAGTTGTACAAAATGACCCAAAATCCGGAACGGATAAGAGTACCAGTATCAATACTGGTATTGATATTCCATTTAATCTACTGCATTTTACTTTTCAAGTAAAAGGTTTGTCTGTTCCATTGTTTAAGAAATTTCTACAAGCTGAAATAAAATGTTTTTTTTAATTTATTTTAAAACATCAACAGTATATTTCATGCAGTGTATTTGATTTGGTCCAGTTAAAATCATTGTGTAATGTTTAGGTTCTAACTCAGTAAGTACTCTGTATCAGTACTCAGTATTGACGAGTACCCAAACTGAAGTACTCATTTGAGAAAAACTAGTATTAGGACGCCCCTACGTTTTAAGACAATGTCATATTGGGAGTACTTAAATGTAATGTAATTATTTATTTAAATCTCACATAAACTTGTTTAGTTAAAACCATCTTTGAACTCACTTAAAATTTTACACGCAATCTTCGCCTAAGCCAAAGAAACAACATTAGCAAAATCTTGCTACTGCTTTTTAAATTTTTGGATGAAATCCCTTGTTGGATGTCCTGGCCACTGAGTCTGAAAATATGTTTTTCCTCTTCATTTCTGTCCTAACAGAAGGAGCAACAGCACCAAAAATGTCAGGATTCTGAAGCACTTTGATGCTCCAGAGTCTGGCACTTTTTTAGTTTTGCCTCAGCTTTTTGGCACAGTCTTCATGTTGGGTCAGGCTGGTTTATCTCTTGCTTTTTAATCATCTGTGCTCCATCTTGTTCTATATAAGAAAGAACAGACCCACATGGGCAAAGTTTAGCTGGCTATATTAAAACATACGATAGCTAACAGCTACTAAAGTAAAATCCTCTCTCATGTAAAACTGCTCTCAAGTGAGGAACAGCAACTCTTTCACTTATTGTCGTTTATTCTAGCAGGAAAACCAAATTCCATGAGATTTAAAAAAAAAAAATGAAAACACACCACTTTACACTTTTTCAAATCTTCTTAATACCAATGTGGCACCCTTTTGTATAACTCGAAAACCATAATTTGATTTGTTCTATGATCTTTAAACGATTTAAGTCTTTTCTATTCAGTTTGCAGACGTCAATGAAACCGTCTTTGTGTTTCAGTTACTGAAGAAGGAATTCAATCTGCTACAGATTTTCTGCAGGGGCAGCTCTGGGGACAGAGGGGACTTTTATTAATGTATGTCTCACAGTTTCTAAAGGAAGTGGTATTTGAGCGCTGGATTAGGTATCAGCTGCTGTACAGGTTCATAAACAGTAATTGTTTTGATCCCTGGTTTGCCTATATGCTTCTATTTTTGTCATTGTCAGTCCCATGGTAACCCTACCTATCTGTGTCCAATCCCTCCTCCCATTTGTCCGGTATAATTTAGAGCTCCTCTGCTGACCGCAGTCAGCTCATCTTAAAGCCTAAGATTACACAACTGCCCTTCTCCTTATCTCAACCACTTCATCTCTCGTTCTCCGGCTCTCTCTTTGCTAATCCAAGTATATTATCTCCCAGCTTTAACTGTCTCCCAACTGTCTAATTCTTCCTCTCACCGTCTGTCCCTGACCCCCCCACCCCTCCCTCCTATCCTCTCTGCGTTTTCCTTGACTTTTTTTATGCTCTCCATTCACGTCTTCACATTTAGGGCTCCAGATTGAATTTATTGAGATGACAGGCGATCATCAGCAGAATCTGCACAGCGTAATGGGTGCAAGCACGCACCCCCACCACGCACGCACACACACATTTCTGTAGCTCAGAATATAGCAGCACAAGCAGCAACAACACAAACACACAGTCTCTTTCACAGCTGAGTGAGCATCCGCTCCCTGCTTGCTTGGTTCTCTGTAGCTGCAGAGGAACAGAGGAGAAAGGGAAGAGATGGCTGCTTTGGACTTCAGCTGATAGTAACTAATGACCGTCTGATTAGTTCATTAGTCTGGCACTTCATAGCCGGGCTGTTTACTTTTTTATTGTAGACCAACTTTATTCATACACCCACGCACAACAATCCACCTCTACCTCTTGCTTGGTTTAGAGAAGAAAAAAAAAAAGTCAACAATTCTGAGCATGGTAAGATGATATTGTTTTTAAGCACACACAGTTTGTTGAAATCTTTATCCCATGTTCGTCAAATACTTTGTCTTATTCATAATCTGTATTGTTGCCTGGCCTAAAGCTTAGGACAGCTGAGTCTTACATCACAAAACATTAAGAACCAGTTACGAGTCAGCTTTTAGCTTGGCAAGCACAACGCAGATGATGTGTCGCACAAGTGGGTTAATGTTTTTGTATTACAATAAACAGAAGAATAAATAGAGGCCTTACATTTCTCAAAGGAGTACACACTGTCTGCCAACTTGCATTTCAAACATCTTGTGTGTTATCACTCTTGTACCCTGTACCCACACCCTGTATTCATACTCAGCCCTAGACTAAAGTGGGTAACACGAAAAACCGAGTTTAGGCCTTAAACTCCCAAATCATCAAACTACCAAGCCCTTAAATCAGCCATCCATCTATTATGTTTTACTTGCTTCTTCCTTTGAGGGGACACTGGTGCCGATATCCAGCAGTCACAGTGCGAAGGGCGGGCTACACCTTGGACAGGGCCGCAGAAACTAGACAACCATTCCCGCTGTCACTCACACACTTGAGGACAATTTAGAGTTATCAATTAGTCTTATTCTTGTTTTTGGTCGGTGTGAGGAAACCAGAGTACCAGGAGAAAACCCACACATACACAGAGAGAACATGCAAACTCTACACAGAAAGGTAGAGATTCAATACAGCAACATTTTTGCTGAGAGGTAGCAGCTCTATCAAGGCCACCACCTGCAGCCTCCTTGTTTCTTACAAAATTGCCATTTGAAATAGTTTGGTATATAACTCTATCTTTTTGTCTCCCATTCTATGAAGAGTATACACATCTGACTCCTCCCACATCACCGCCAGTCAACAGATGATGTTGTCTCTCCTCATCAGCTTCAACAAACTGACTCCGCTTGATGCAGTGGGCATTTCTGTATTTAGGCTGACCATAGAGGGATTGTTAATGAATGGCAGAGCTACTTAAACAATGTTGCACACAGATTTAGACAGAATTTTAGTATTTAAACTTTAAAGCAATGAGATTGATCCACCGGCTGAGTAATAATCACCCCATCCACCTAAATCTGTCTTTAGTGAAACAGGGAAAACAAAGTACGTTTATAGAGTTCTCCAACCGGCCGAAGAGTTTGAAGAGTGAGATGAAACAGCGAGTGGGCTGCCAGCCTGCAAAGTCAGCTTGTCGTGTACAGAGAAATGATTTGACTAAATGGATCTGAAGAGTCGAAAAATGAATGAGAAGAGCAGCGAAAGATGGAGCGGGAGGTCTGATGAAAGGCAGAGGGGACGGTGGGGTGGGGGTGGGGGGTGGGGGGGTGGGGGGATGCTGTCGTAAAGGAGAACAGTAACCTGGGCAGGGTGATAAGAGCTGGCAGATGGATGGAAGGATAAATAGTTAGATAGATAGAGAGGGGCTGGTTTACTGAGACGGAGAGGCTCGGCGAGATGATGGGCAGATGGGGTAAAGAGATCCAGCAGCAGAGGAGTGAAACTTTCTCCCTGCGCACTCACTTCAAAGCTCACTTTTGTCCCCCCCCACCCCACCCATTTGCTTCTTCTCACCTGCTTTCGGCCCTTGCCCCCCTCCCCTCCATCCCACCCCGCCATCCCGTCCTCGCTGTCTTCTTCTCAGCCACCACTGCACTCATGGGATATTTTTAATAGAATTAGGCTGCTCTTGTTATCAGTGGAGCGGGTAGCCGCCGAGTGAGGCGAGATGGAAACAGCGATTTCCAATTTGAGATTGTGTCACACACATCTACCCCGGGCCTAGATAGCATCAACGAATCACCGCCACCGTTCCTCTCACTCACTTTGGCCCCGTGTTTTTTTTTTTTTTTTGCTCCCCCCACTCTCCCGCCGCTCCCGCTCTTTTTGACATCTCGCACCGGATACTTTGGCTTTGCTCGGGCCTTTTCGTGCATGCAGGACGACATCTAAATGCAAACACGCTCCTGCTCTGTCGGCCCGGATTCACTGGCTTCTCTTGACAGTTTATCCTCCGTCTTTTTCTCTCTCATCTGGGAACACATCCCTCTTTCTTCTCCGGAGCCTCGACTCGTTTAGTACTTACCAAACGCAGCTCCACTTCCAAAGTCTTGTCTCCATTTTTTACACTTTAAGCGCTCGTGTCTTTTCCACTCCTCCCACA
Organism: Millerichthys robustus; assembly: GCA_034783495.1. Classification (NCBI taxonomy): domain Eukaryota; kingdom Metazoa; phylum Chordata; class Actinopteri; order Cyprinodontiformes; family Rivulidae; genus Millerichthys; species Millerichthys robustus. Next base: position 14,602,058 of record JAVKLF010000064.1, on the reverse strand, counting down.
CTTTGCTTCCACCACTCCATTTGCTTTCTCTCCCGTCCTGATTCTTTCTTTATTTTTCTGCCTCTCTCCTCCCACACCACCACCTCTTGCTTTGCCTCCTCTTCTTATTTCATCTTGTCTGGTGTCACTCTTTATTTCCCTATGGAATATTCCTCCTCCCTTCATCCTTCATTTTTCTGCTCCATCGCTTCATTCCTTTCTTCTCTGCCACCTCAAGATGTTAGGTCGCTTCAACTTATCTTGTCAGGTCGTTGCATTACTGTCTTACCAGCAGAGACAGGTCGTCTGTATGTTCATTCAGAGCGGTCTATGTAAGTTTTACATTAGCCGATGCTTGGGAGGGGAGATGGATGTTACAGCTGCGCAGATGTTTGTCAGGTCATATATAGGTTTTCGTGGCCAGAGGGTCTTTTCTCTTGAGCACAATGGTATTACTCCACCTTTTAAAATGACTGGATAAAATTGGTGCCCTACATGCGGTGCTTCTCTTATAGATTGCTCCTTTTTCCAGCGAGCCAAGCAACCTTGGTCGGCCTTCTCCATTTAAAATTGATTAATTCTTCTTTTATTACATGAAATAACAACCTCAAAAAGTGTTGACTTTTCTGAGGTAGTCTCAACATTTGAAAGAACGATAAAAAAATCGACTGAGTCAGTTTAGCCTGGCTTTTTAACTCCAATTGTGAGCTAAGATTAGAATTCAATAGAGTGTGTTTGTGTTTTACTTTCACATTTCTTTGAAATTAAAAAAAGGTTTTGTAATTTGGTGGATCTTAATTGTTTTGTGTAAGATTGCTTTTATAGTCTGTTTGTTTAGGGATCTTTTGTGAAGCCAACAAAGACAGCATGGAGTATAAAGCAGATTTCCTTAATGGTGACAATAAAGTTCATTAAATATTATCAAATGATATTATTTAATGTTGTCTTTTTTAATTGTATGATATTATTATATATTGTCTATGATAAACTTGCAACTTGTCCAGGGTGTACCCCACCCCTCACACTGTTACCACTGGATTTATACGTCAGTGACCCCCATGACCCTGAAAGGAAGAAGTGGGTAAAGATAACAAAAGGATGAATGTTATATATTGTATTATAATGTATCCTATTTACATATCATGTTGTTATCATAATGTTATAATATGATGTGAATATTGTAATATTGAAAAATCTGTGTGTTTTAAGGCTTTGGGGTGTGGACCCCAGGAAGAATAGTCTTTACTACGGTAGAGACTAATGAGGATTCTTAAATGAATAAATATCATCACATGTAAAGTAGTAAAAGTAGAAGTCAAAGTTTGTAGCCAAAACAATGTAGTGCAGAATGTTAATGCACTGGTCCAAGGTCTGTACTGTCAAACAATTATATATATATATATATATATAT
>JAVKLF010000064.1:14584884-14600349 GCA_034783495.1 Millerichthys robustus | reverse complement strand
AGAGAAATCATTTTTAGGTTTGATACATGTTAGAAATGGCTCTTCACACATCTTTTATATTATTCATATTTTCAACATAAAGGTCAAAAGTTTAATGATCAGCAGGAGTTAGTTGCTAACTAACTTTTGTAACAAATGCACAGGCATAATGTATACACCCACAGGCATTCATAGACATACACAAGCAGCTGCCATAAAAGAGTAAAACTCATATTGTTCTCTCTCTCTCTCTCTCTGTTCTCCTCTCTCTCCTTCTCTCATACTTAGGGGTATCATTAAATGCACCTCCATGTCAGTAAATGGACCCTAAAGCTTGTCAGTGGATTAAAAGAGGTGGAAAGAGTTTTTAACACTGGCTGTCAAGCGCCCACATGCACCTGTGAGAGCCACAGTCTGGCTGTCTTTCACTTTTTCCTTTGCATTGGTTTAGATTTAATCGCCAAACTGCTTTATTCTGTTTTATAGGAGAATGAAGCACAAAAAGTATTCTTTCCTTAATTGCATTTGGATAACTAGTAGCTAAAGTAATTTTTTTACCCAAAGGTTTGCTTGAGGCTTCTGTTCAAGAAGCGAGAGAGCCAAGAAGAGGCGTGTTTGAGGTGCAGCGGGGATAAAACACTTTTATGATTCCAGCTATGCGTGTGAGGACATGTTCTAATAAACCAAGTCGTCTTTTAGACAAAACATACTAAGAACTTAAACCTACATGATTTCTTTTACATTGTTTGCATCCTCAAAAGGCTTTCCCTTTTCCCAAGATGTTAAAAGCCTTGAGGAAACCAGTAAGTGGAAATAGTGATTAGGAGTTTTGTAATGAATATTAAGTTAAGGCTATACTTCATTTGCACAGATTTTATTTTTTTAATAACACAGTTAATTAGAATGAAACAAATTAAAACTTAGCAGAAGACTTCCACTTTAGTTGGAGATTGCCTTGAATAACATTTCCCTATTTCAAATTTTGAAACATACAAAACAATATTTGACATTGCCACCATTAGAGGTAGTTGTTGCTTCCTTTATGCTTTTGATCATTAAGCTAAACTGTTTATCAGCCAAATATGGTTTAGAGTTCTGATAACCTGTTTGCTGAAGTTTCCCCCCATGGTAGTTCCAAAGTAAAACATGCACACAATGACTAGCTACACTAAGCAGGACAGTCTCTATGCACACACTTTACTAATAAGCCACAGTGTGAGCTGCTAAGGAGTGAATGATGAGCTTCCGATGAGGGTGATTTGATTACATCGGTCGTTTGTCCGCAGATATTTTACCCTCTCCCACTCTGTCTGTCTCTCTCATCTTTCCCCTCCCACCGTGGCAATCCATTTCCCTCTGAAAGTGACACTATAAAAGGCTGATAGCTCTTTGGCTGCGTTTCAGAGCCTCGGATCAATCAATGGCCGGTGGAGAACGGCGTTGAGGTGCAGCAAGGTAAACGGGAGTCGAAGTCAGCAGAACAGGTTTTGTGTTATCCTTATGTGGCCAAAAATAGAGACTGTTTTCACCCAGTTTTCAAGAACCAGGCGAGGCTATGTAGGTTTGTTGGAGGTGTTCATTTCAAAGCTTACTAAACTCCTCATAGGAACTCATTCAAAGATCCAAAAGGGTAAAAAAATCTAAAAAACAAAAATTCTAAGCTGCAGAAATAGTCTTATGCTCAATGAATAGGGCAGCACTTTGAGTTGAAAGGACAACAAAAAGTTCCTTGTCCCTTTGTTTCTCCTGCTTTTTCCGCTGAAATGTTTGTTTGCATCCCGAGTGCACATTGCAGCTCCTATAATTACTTTACCTCTTCTGTTCAGCTCCCTGCTCCTGAACAAAGTTGCGATGAAAATAGAAGCCTCTTTTTATTTTGACAAAGGAACGCTGAGGCTTGCAGCTGTTCCCACTGAAGTGAAGATGCAGGTCCGTGCAGAGAAGTCTGGCTGTGCTCGTATTGCATCTTGTATGTCTCTAACCAGCCCTGTGGTTACCAGCGATCCATCCACACCACCTGGCTCCATTTCAACTCATGCTGCGCCTCCCAGGGGAGGACCTCCAACCCAGATCAGCTGCTTTTCTCCTCAAAGCTGCCTTGGCGTGGCCCCGGTGTGCAGCCAGTTTGGCTTTTGGGGAGCCAAGAGCTGTGGAGTATGGATGGATAATTATGCAGGGGTAAAGCCCACCTTGAGGTGCAATGTGTGGCATTGAGAAGGGGGGGGGGGCAAAGGCTCCCTACAGGGATGGAAAAGGGAATGACGCCAAAGTAGTCAGCCAAGCCTGTTTTCACACCATCTCCCCACACCCCAGGGCCTGGAATCAAGGACAAGAAATAGAGGAGAACCCCCTCCCCCCCAACCCTACTCCACCTCACCGCTTCCGTCCCTACACGCAGAGATTTTTCCCCCACCGGAGACACACTGTCCTAACTGGAACTTTATTTTTGTATTCACATGTGAAGTATCTCCAGCAGTATAAACGGCCAAGCTGACACCAGGCCATGTTAAAGTGTGAACAGCATAAATATTCATCAGTAAGTGAGCAGCAATGTGTAGCAGCGGAAGATCTCAAAGGGATTACTGTGATTTCTTTCTCTTTTTTCCCTTTTTCTTCTTTTCTTATATTTTTTAAATATTCTGGCTGCGGTGGAACTGAGTGTGTCAGAACATTTGCTTCTTTTGCAGTTGAAAATGCCATCCTTGTAACTCTCAGTCAAATCTAAAACCAGTTATTGCCACAAGCACTCTTTGTCCTGAACTTTCACGGGCCAGATTAGTGGTTTTGTAAAGCTCCTTTTTTTCCTAGTTGTTTCTCACAAGCCCAGAAAGATAAAACGGAGGCTTTTAGTCCACTTTCATTGAGCCAGATGATGCCTCCTATCCTGCTGGTGACCCCCCACAGGCACTGGATTGTGACCCAGCATGCCAGGCCTCTGGGCTTCTCCTCTCTTCTAACTTCCTCCGAGCGTGCTTGTCTCATATCTCTCCATCTCTCTGAGTCCTTATCACAGAAACACAGAGCACAATATTTTAATCATGCCCTCGAATAGAAGACACTTTTCCAATTAATGGAACCGCCGCTGTGATGCACTGTAACTCCAAAGCCGCAATGCGCAATCAGCCAAATAAGCCGCTGCTTGATGTATAACTGCCTCGCGAGTTCTGAATGTGAGCATGATGGGTTTTTGAAATGGAGAAATACGCGGTGAATGAAGGTCTGCTGGTGAGGCAGCAAAGTGGCAAAAATGAGTGAGCAATGCTTGGGTGAAGCTGCTGATTGGCCAACAGTAAATGTCTGTGGTCAGCTTTCAGGCGTGAATACATGGAATTGTGTGAATGTGAATAGTCATACTAAAAAAAGATCATGCACGCTAAGCAAAAAGCTACCCGGGATAAATCATAAAGGGTCAGAGTGATGCTGTCATCAGATAGTGCCAAGAAATATCAGAAACTATTTACAGGTCACACAACAGCCAGACTACCATTGGGTTCTTCTCAACAAAGAGTGCTTTGAGAGCTTATACCTCACAGTGTAAACAGTGAAAAGAACTTTAGCAGTAAATGGAAGCATTGCAGAGTTTCTTTTGCCTTTGTGCTGTCACTTTATTTCTGCAATACTGTATATTTCCCAAGTTGTGTTTATAACTTTGACTTACTTCAAGTAGGGATAGATGAACGATTTTTTACAGCTCCAAAAGAAAAAATAACTAACACGGTAAAGCAAAGCAGTGTTGTGATTAGGGTGAAAAGGGATGTTTAGTTTAGGTCACCTGTTCATGCGCCCACAAAAGCACAACAGAAGGAATTTTCTCATTAAGAAGTGAGGCTCTGTGAAAAGATTATAAAATAACTAGAGAAATGGCATTTTGTGAACACTGAGAGCTTCATGACTGTTGAAACTTGCTGAGGAAACAGAAACTGAGATGAAAGATTAAAGTAACAAATTACTGGCTAAAAGTTACAAAAAGGCTAGCAAAACACTAACTAAAAGTAGCCAAACTACAGCTAAATGTAGCAAAGTACTGTCTATAAGAGTTAGCGTTTGCACTAAAATTATTACCAGTAGCAAAAGAAGCATTAGTAAAAGTAGCAGCAGCAGTATTACCTTTAGTATAATTAGTAGAAGTATAATTAGTTTGAGCAGAAATAGCAGAAATAGCTTTATGATTAGTAATTTTAGCAGAAGCACACTGAAGTAGATTTTAAAGAGAACAATGGTTTTAAAAGATTTGAAAAGATCTCTTTGTATTAATAAATCTCTGTCAATAGTTACATCTAGTTAAAGTATAAAACTTACAAAAAGTAATAGAGCTCATCTTCACAAATGGCTAAAATAGCACAAAGTATGCAGAAGCAGTTAGACATAAAACATGTAGAGAAAAAAAGGAACATTTGTTGTGTAGTGGTTCATGCAAACACTCTTTCATGCCCTTTTATATCACCAACAACTTCTCAGCACCTGTTTACGTACTTACGACAGGTATTTATTAATTACTATTTCTGCAGAATTATTAATGTAACGTGACAATGCCGTGGTTATAAATGGATATTTGAATGATTCTCTATGAAAGTTTGAAAACTGCAGTTGTTTTAAAACAGAAAAGAAATGTGGGTCCACTCAGACTGAAATGACAGACTAATAATTTCTTGTTCAATCAAATTCACTTCCAAAGTGGATTGCTACCATCCTAAAACAACTGCAAGTCTTCTAAAAGTTTTTATAGCCGTTCAAAAAATAAGTGAGGTCCATTTTGATGTATGGCTACATCTAGACATAAGAAAAGGTCCCTATCGAAAACTGAGTTGCCATGTCAAAATCCAAGATTGGTACTGCTTCTTTACATTTTCACGTTGCCATTGGTTTTGCATCACAAGGGCATGAGCGACTATCCGGGTTGCCAGATAAGATCCATTTTATGCACATTTTCACCAAATACAACACACTACTGATTGTCCAACACCCTCATTCGGCACAATATGACATTTTGTGTCAAAATTCTAAATTTTAACAACCTACTTCTTCTTTTGCCCAGCTTGAATAAGCCGTTAGCACTCGTCAATCCAATCAGAGCGAAATTTTTTCTTTCAAATTGAGGTTGCATTTACAGCAAATGTACAGCAAATATACGATGTATATTTTTTCATAACCCTTCCACAGAAACCCACTACAGAGTACCTCTAAATATTCCCTCTCATACTGCAGCGTTTAATTCGACTTGTGCACTTCACAGCTTGCTTTCTTTTCCCTCCATATATTAACTTCTCCCCCCACTTCATCAATCAGCCTGACACCAATCAGCGTGAATCTGCTGTGCGTAACATGTTTACGAAACAGAATCACTTTCCATCGCCCCGCCAGTCTCAGCAATATGTTGTGCATTTTACACCTGGCTCTCCTCTAAAGACACACTCTTTCGAACAGAATTAGGAGGGAATTGGCTGCTCCCCCACATTGACAGGGAAGGTTGAACGAGTGTATTAAACAGAAGTAATTGAATGTAGAAGCAACAGTGCACAGGTTAGCATGGGAATTAACCCCTCCACTGCTGCTCTTTCCATCTAACTTAGGAAAAGAAACCAATAAAGTTATTTTTTTCCCCCTTGCTCTGCTTTGGACATTTTCTTGAGCTTTGGTCCTGTGAGACCATCTCGGTTTGACTCTGTCCAGCGCTATTCTTTATGAGTGACAGGCAGGCAAAGAAAAAAAGAAAAAGAAAACCTAACACCTTTATATGTGAGCAATGCAGCTTTCTTATTACTCGTTAGAAAGACAACAGTTCTTTTCCGAAACCAACAGAATAAAACACCTGTTTCCTTTGTGTTTTATTTGTCCCCTCTGCATACGTCACACAAGCGGGGAGAGTTTATTCTTTTATAGGATTTAGACAACAGTGGCGTGATGTGGAATCCAGAAAACATGCAGATGTTGGATTTAATCTTGACTTGTTCATAATGATCTGTGACATTTGACTCAGTAGACTTAACCTAAAGCCCATTTGCACCTAAATTCTCTGCAACATTTAATCTGACAGCAAAAAGCAGAAGTGACCTTCAGCAGACTCAAGTTAAAACCATATATTATCTGCAAGCTTTTTATAATTTGGTTCTTTACTTTGTGTTTTTTTTTTTGTTTGTTTCTAAAACTCTCGGAAGGTCAGGTGAAGATCCCACAGATGGCCTTACTTTCAGACTGCAATAACTGGAGCAAGATAAAGAAAAGGTTGAGATTGTATCGTTGTATGCACCATTCAGTCTGTGAGAATGAGAAAGTAAATGCTTACTGCAGGAAGACTGCCTACACACTCATGTCATGGCCAGAAATGTCACTGCACTAACTAAACAGTCCACTACGCATTCTTCACCATCAAAATAATACTCAAGTTTTAACCTCCTGTGACTAGTTATAGGTTCAAGTTACATGTTTTATAGTCCAATGTTTACCTTCAGATTACCTAAAATTTTAAAAAGGTTGTATTTTGAAACAATGTTTTTTTTAGAAGAACTCTGGATAAGTTGGTGGAGTTAATTTGAAACTGCTGTTTGTTTCACTTTATTTTACAACAAAGTACATCCATGTGTAGAAAGTTGGATAAAAACTTGAAAACCTGATCCAGTCTAAAACCTTAAAAGGATCGTTTAGATTTTTTTTACGTATTTTGAAGTGGAGGTCTGTGGAAAGGTTATGAAGACTCAATATGTCACCTGCTGCAGACAGGGCTCTAAATGCTCTGAGGTTGAAAACTCAGATTGATTTGAACCATAGTGATGAGCTGACAATTAGAACAGATAAGGTTTTGAGAAGCGAGCTTCTTTTTTTTAAATCGACAGTAATCCAGTGTGGTTTTGACCTCACTCAAACTAGCCATTTACTTGTCAATCTAAACTTTAGTGTTGCAGTTTAATGTTGGAGGGTTAGCAGAAGAATTTTTGAGGTGTCTTTAGTCCATCCATTCTGTTCTACATTTGATCATCCTGGGATGTTCCTAACAATCCAACACAGTTTCCTCTCTGCTAATTTACTTCCAGGCTTTGACAAAGTCAATTCTGGCATCTGCTCTTGATTTACAAATAACTCCTGAAAATATTCCAGGCTTGTTTAACTCTGAAATCTCCTTTTTCCAGATCCAAACTCTCCCATTGTGCTGTGTGATTGTCAATCCAGTGGATGTTGTCAAAAAGGCTACAAGTGAGAAGTCTTTGCAAGGTAAAATGTGTGTTTCTCTAAAAGATGAATGTTACACAGGAAGGAAAGGAAAATGTAAGTTTTCCTAGGGCATTCATGTGTTATAAATGTCACATTGTAAATGAAAGTTAAGTCTGTCCCTCCTGTATTGTGGGGTTACAGAATGTTAAAAGATGAGAACTGTAATAGTAAAGAAGGAGCTGATATAGGCAAAGCAAGAAAAGAGACAGACTTATTGTATGAATAAAAGCCCAAGGTAAAGCACAAATTGTCCCAAAGGGAGCTTACACTTGAGTAGTTTCAGAAATGCACAAAGTTCAATCAACACGAGAAAAGAGGAGAAAGAAATAAAGTGGATGGAGGAAGGGCAGGGACAGAGAGCGATGGAGGCAAAGTCCAAAAGACGGAGAGCTCTCCACAATGTCTCCCTTTTATACAGACCCACAATCTGAGATAGTTTCCATCAATTACATTCGTGTCAGTGTGTGTCCTGGATTCAAAATGCAACAACAGCCTCGAGGGGCCTTGATTCTCCTGGTATGTGCGTAACATCTCTCCCTGCCTTCCTGCCACTCTAGTGTTCCTCCTTCACACACACGCAGACACTAATACACGCGCATCATCCCACACACACACGCTGTGTGTGCATGCATCGCACTCACACTCATAATAATCTCATCACTCCCACCAGGTTTGTCTCTTTTTGTCACCCACACACACTCCCTCACGTACACACACACACATACACTTTCCAACAAGCCAAATGTTTTACCACCAAGCAGCCACTAACTAACACACACAGGTTTGTATTTCTACCCTCATTAGGAACATTCATTGACTTCTATTCATTTCCAGTCATTTCTATAGCCCAACCCTGACCCCTAACGCTAAACCTAGTCTATAATCAAATCACACCTTAGCCCTAAACCAAACCCTCAACCCCAAAATAGAGTTCCACCATATTAAGACTGGTCTTCGGGCCCCATAAGGCAAGATAAATCTGTATACCAGAAATGGTCCTAAAATGGTAACAAATACAAACACACACACAATCTTTTTGTCACCTCATTTCACTGTCGTCTAACTTCATTCTTTTGGTCTGATGCTCTATTTGTAGTTCGTTCCATCCATCCATCCCCCCATGCTGTCTGCACCCGATCAATCACATACATTCTTTGCCTCTCACTGTGTGTATGACCCCACCTCTCCTCACAGATTATATTAATAAGGCTGGTGATTGCTACAGATCAGGATGACTTGTGGCACCTATTGATAATCGTGTCCATGACAGTGCGTTAGGGCCTTGATTATTAGTGGTAACAATAAAAGCAACACTCAGACTTTAATGGAATGAAAAAAAGGCCAGCAAGTGTGCGGACTTATGAGCAAGAGGTGGGTGTGAGAGTCGTAGAAGGGAAGAGAGAAAAAAAAAGAGTGACATTGATGGCCAAGTAGAGAGGCAGAAATATGGTGCTAGAGAAGCTGAAAAAAACTTACAATAAGAATGGGAGGAGAAAAAAAATATAGAGAAGGAAAAACAGACACCCCCCCCCCCCCAAAAAAAAAAAAAGAAAAGAAAAACAGGGACATCAGGTGAAGTGGAAATTATGACCTAAAGAGTTCTTTAGAAGGCACGCCAGAGAGAATCAGGGACAATTAGGACACTTTTATTTAGTGGTGAGATGAATAAATAATTGACAACTTACTGTACAAATGGGGAAGAAGGGGAAGTAGAGCACAGACTTCAGAGAGGATCAAGGAGCATGGAGAATGAGCTGTACAAACAAAAATGAAATATTTCTGCATCAATTTGTTGTGGGAATTTATATGTCATTTAAATTAACATTTGGTGTTAAAAATTTTAAGTTAGAATGAAAAAACTGAAATAGGTTTGGTTCAATATCTGATGCAATACTGAGCCATAATGACAAATATGTAACGCTACAAAATGATCACATGCTGAAATGAGTGAATCTAATCTGAAGCCTTTGCACCAGCTTTCATTGCTAATTTGTTCTGGTTAATTAGAGAACCTGTTAATTGGATTCAACACAATTTACATACTATACAATATGTCATATGTAACCATACAATATGCAGTTATTATTTTTATTTAGGCTGCTCCCCTCTGCAGGGGTTGGCACACCCAATAAATTCACATGTAAAAATTGTCAATTGTTTTACGTCAGACCTGACGTAACCTGGAACTGAACTGGACATTAATCAAGTGTTTGTACAGAAAGGAAATTGCATCTCAGTGGTCATCGCCGAGCTTATCAGCCTGTTTTTATTTTTTCCCGAGTCAACATCAGAAGGCAGTCATTTTGTGCCGTGCCTTTATTGACAGATTTGATTAAGCAGTGCAATGCCTCCACATCCAAAACTGCTAATCAAATTGTCAAGGCACACCACAAACATGCTAACAAAGCAGCAAGACAGGTCCAGGATTAGGCTAATGATACCATCACTCACAATAATAAGACAACATGATTTCCCCATGCCCTTTCTGTTTCTGCTGCTGGTAGGGGTACTAGAAAAAAAATTGAGAAAACAAAACAAACAAATAACAAAAAAACGAAATGGCTATGGGAAAAAAAAAAATCAATGTCTGTATTTCCACTTTGTTACAGTTGCGGGGGAAGGACTATATTAATAATCAAGGTCAACTTGTGCTCCGTCTGACTGTAAAAAACAAAGAGAAAGACAAAAATTGAATGAAAATGAAGTTGACGTTTCTGAGTGAAGACCTGAGCTCTCGCGTAAGCATGGAGAAAAGGAGAATGAGACTTAAAAAGGCACGGCCAAACGACACACAGTTGCATCAAGCTGCACCTCAGGTGGCTCCATGACTGAGAGAAGCTCCTGGGTGGCGACAGCAGCAGCTGCCCTGAATTTTTTATGTGTGGCTCCACGGTGAGATGGCTGAAAGTCACCATGATAAGTCTCACCCGTGTTCCTCTGAGAGCAGCCTTTCATTAGTCGTCTCGCGACCTGAGGTGAGAGCAGTGGGGAGACCAAGTCAGAAGGAAATAAAAGTCGAAATTGTTTTGAGAGAGAGGGCCAAAAGAAAGGTAATATACTGAGGAAGTTGTGAGTGTATTTATGGTCCTCTGAAAAATAAAAGCATTCTGTCTTTGCTGTTGGGAGCTGTTATGATGGATTTTGGGTAATGGAGTTTTGATGGATGAGGGGTGTCTGGCCAAAGCTGAGGTCTGGGTGAAAGGAAGGTATTGCTGTACGCTGATATCTGACCACCAGAAATGCCTGCTTTTCCTGCCGCTGGTGCCTTATACTCTGCATGCTTAATTATACAGCGGCGTTGTTTAGGTATTGAGGATCTTATAACCTTTTATAAGTGCTATAAAGAGAAGCAAACCCTCGGAGACAAAACCACAGAGGAGCCTGTGAAATCTGCTTTCCCTGTGATCTCAAATATCCAAACTCCCTTTTGGCTGTCCCTCTTTAAAGACTGCAATTAGGCGAGGTAAAATGATAATGTTTTCGTCTCTAGCATCCCTTTGGTAAACATTGCCTTTAGGATCAATTAACCAGCGGCTAATGAGCGAAGTGAGGGTCTGCCTTGATATTGCACCATTGTTCACTGGCGATTTTTAATTAATGGGTTTAAAAGTAAAAATTGCAAAAGTTTTTCAATTGTTTTCCTTTTTTTAAGCGGGAGAGGGGTGTAAGATCAGAGTGTTAATTATAAAGTAGGGGCTTGAAAGTGAGAAGGATTTAGAGTTTTAATTAAAGAGGAATTTGATGCGACCAACAGTCTGGGTTCAATTGCCTTACAATCCCCTGTTATTCTCCCCCTGCCCGTCATCTTCTGTCTGCACTGTTTTGCAACGTTTTATGTTCTGCCACTCATTTCGCTCTCACCCTCACACAATGTTGGTGTCTCCCTCCTTTCAGGGTGTTGCTATCACAACCGGATTAGGAATAGTGAAGCTGAGGGCCTGAGTATGAAGGGATGAAGGCGATGAGCAGAGGAGGGGGTTGCTTGGTCGGGTGGCTCAGTCACTCAATCGGCTTTTCCAGATTGAATTAGTGAGCTTTAGACAAATCGGGCCCCTTTTAGACATGTCCACCATTCTGCTTTCTCCCCGTTTACAGCCCAGCCTCCATCTGTCTCTGCATCAGCTGCTACCCTCATTCTCAAGATAGTTTTCTTAGCAGTGAGAAATTAGGCTGAAGTGATTAGCGTGGTGTGAAACATGATTACATACTGTAGCTCTGCTGATTTGTCGAACAGATGCCCTCTACCAGCCAGACTTTGGTAGGTTACCGTGTTAAACTCTAACTGGCTCCCAGCTGTAGATCCCAGCAGTTGTATGGAGGTTAATTGCTTTGATTGTGAATATAGCCCCACTGTACCTTTTGGGAATGTAACTTGTATTTTTTTGGCTGTTAACAACCATTCACGCTGTTCACACCCACTTGCACCGATCTGGTGGAAAAGCCTATTTGCAGTTCCAACACTTCCTTAGATAAAGTAGGACTGAAAAGAAGTTGAATCTGAGGAGCAGCCACAATGCGAGATGTTAAATCATGAATCTGTCAGTCGACTTCACAAATAAAGTAAAATTAGAATATCAAAAACTTGAATTAAAGAAGAATAATATGGCTTTTTAGGGGGAACAGATCTTCTGCTTTAATGCGCTCCACTGCTCAATTTCCTCCCTGAAAATTATTCTTTTAGTTCCGCTTTTTAATTCCGCTTTCTGTGGCCCTTTCTTTTCAGAACTTTAATTCTTCACTTTTGACCTGGCATCACGCATGCACACGCACAATAGACTGGATGTGGTGTACACTTTTCAGTTTTCATCACCCCAGCTGCAAGTTCAAGGTTGTAAACAAATTTCAAACAAGGCTTTTGCTTGTTTGGGCTATAACTATCCACTCAAGATAATTTTACCCGGCCGGGGACCTTTCTAAGTAGAGTTTTCATGTTCTCTTTGTGCATGCATGGGTTTTTCTGGCTACTCCAGTTTCCTCCCCCAGACCAAAAACATGAATGTTGGACTAAATGTTAACTCTAAATTGTCCCTAGGTGTGAGTGAAAGCATGAATTGTTGTTGTCTCATTTGTCTCTATGTGTCCCTGTGATGGACTTGCGACCTGTCCAGGGTTTATCCTGCCTCTCGCACTGTGACTGCTGGATATGGGCACCAGTGACCTCCATGACCCTGAAAGTTAGAAGCGGGTTAAAATGAAGGATGGATGGATATTTGAATGCTCAAACTGGTCAGGGTTGAGTCTTTGTCTCATGTGGAAGGATTTCAGTTTCCTGTGAATCTTGTTCACAAGTAATGGAAGGACAGAGCAGGAGATTGTTTGATGGTTTAAGGCCTTACCCAAAGCATTGCTCCTGTCTGCTGTGGTGAAAAAGGAGATGTGCTAAATGGCAAAGCTCTAAATTTTCATCTTTGTTCCAGCCCTGAATCCAGAAACAAGCAGCCTGGGGTGGCCAGGATCAGCCTTAGACAGAGGTAAGGAGCTCTGTCATCCAGCGGGAGCTACTGCTCCTGCAGATTGAGAGGAGTCAGAGGTGGTTGGGATGCCTCCTGGGCACCTCTCTCTGAAAATTTTGTGGAAATGTCTCATTTAGAAGCAATCCCACAGAGGACAGATAACTTGCTGGAAGTATTTTATATTCTCTCTGGCATAGGAACACCTTGGAATCCCACAGGAAGACCTGGAGAGTTTTACTGGGGAGAGGGATGTCTGGGTTTCTCTCATGGACCTCTTGTCTCTATGAAGTGACCTTAGATACAAGGAATACTATGAATAAATGCACAGACAAAAAAATTGAATACAATAAATCACAACATTTTCCCACCATCATAAGTATTAGTTTGGTGGCAGACTTTTATCAGCAGCAATGACATGTGGAACAAGGTCCTTTTTAAAAAAAAATCACATCAGCAGGGCGGAATAACACGAGGGAATAATAAGGAGAGAAATTTCTGACCTCCTGTTGTCTCACCCCTTCCGCCCGTGTTGCTGTGATTACGCCAATCACTGTCATTAGCATTCTCTGCTAATTATATGATTTCTCATGCTTTGTTGCTTGCATGCTAATGACAAGTACCCAGCTCCCTTCTTGTTTCAACTGCTCGAACTATCCACAGTTCCCTCTTGAAACACTTATCTGAATTACCACAGCTCCTCGAGCTGTACTGTATTAATAAGCAACGTGCAGCCGGCAAATCCACTCCTGATTAAGACAATAACCTGGCCCAGGATTCATCTACTCCTGAATCAGCCCTTATCAGCTTTGGCTCAGTGTGCTTCACATCTCTCATCCATCTTTCTCTCTGTCCTTAAATCGTCTCATTTCCACGGTTTCAAGGAGGAGCAGGGATTACCATACGTCAGTCTACCCCCGATTCAGCTACCTTTTCAACTTTGTTGCCTCTCATCGCGTGGGTGCTCTCCTTATCTGTTTATCCCACTCTCACTAATCTTTTTTTCTACCCTCCACCATTCTTTGCTCCCTGCATTAATGCCTTTTATTGCCTTTATCTGACTCGTAGCTTCTCCCTTTCTTGCTTTTCCTTCTTTGCCCAAGGTTTCTCTTTGGTTGCACATGAAGTGTGTTCCTTACACAAGTTATTGGGTGCAGAGGAGATGCATTTTATCTTGTGGCTCATTTTGACATGAAGCATTCAGGTCTTCTGGGACATTTTGTATCACAAACAGGATTTGGAACATTTATATGAAGTAGAGGAACGTGTAATAACATTGTGAGGAGATTATTACTGTACGCATTTGTTAAACAAACAGAGCAAGTAGCCGACTTTACTCACGCTTAAACCTTTGTGCACGTTACGCACAAGGCACACTAACAGCGATGCTCCAGGTCTGTTTTTAGTGACACTTTTACAGATTCTAGATGGACTGCAGTTAAATTTAGTAAACCTGCTCATGTTCTTTGCAGAATAAATCATTAAAGGGACAGGGTTGTTCTTTCAAATAGTACCGTATCAGCTGTGACCTCAGTTATAGAACACAGAGTGTGAAGGAAAGGGCAGAGGTCTTCCTCTAGGAGACAAGGCTGATGGCTAACCAAATTAAGGCCCTTTTTAATAATGTTTTGTAGGTCTATTAAACAAGTTTAATAAAACATATAAATGTGTAAAAGAACACTACATATTTAACCACTATACTCTGTACAACACAATTTGTTTTTGTAGGTTGTCGTTGTTTTTTTCAACCAAACAATGTCCATGTTTTAATGCAAACGCTAATCTTCTGATGTCGCTGATCATGTCCGTCTGCACGATCAGCACTTCTGGTCAGTCCATACGTTTACGTGACTCCTGACAGACTTATACATTCTCACAAAATCAACAACTGCTTAGTAACATGAATGTTGTGAAATTAAGACCACAGCGTCAACAATGGTAGATAGTTACAAATATTTATACCATTGATTGTATCAAATTAATACTAGTTTGTGGGATCAATACTATGAACAATCATTTTTATAACACTTTCCGAAAGTCGTCATTGCCTGCACGACATTCGGACTCAACACAATTCGATGTGGCCGCCACAGCTTACCTACCTCTGCCAGCACAACCATAACTCTAACAAAATTATAGATATTTAGGTAAAGTTTATGTGACAGGTTTGGTAGATGTTAAATTGAATCTCTTTTCGCGACAGGTGGTGGGCAATATGATGCATTGAAGGAATTCTGGGCCTTTAATTACAATCCTGACATTGCAAATACGCCTCACAAACATCAGTATGTTGACTTTATCCCCGAGAGTGCTCTCACAAAACTACTTACTGTACATCACTGCTGCATCTCATGCTCGTTGGAAAAACAAAACTCACGGTTCTGTGTAGCGTTGTCTGTGTAAAGGTCAGAACTGTAAATCAGGTATTATTTATTAGACCTTGTTGTCTTTGTTCACTTCGACTTATCTTTCGATGCGCAACATTTCCAACGTAAACTGCTGCTTTTTGTTTTTCTGCACTTAAAGGCTCACTCACTGAAAGGTAGCATTCATCACGATTATGCTGCCTGATAATGAGACATAGTGGAATTAATATTCATTTGTTCCTTGTCTTCCTCTGGGGCTTAAAAATGTAAATGTGTGCACGCTACTGTAACTCACTGAGTCATGTGCATTATATAAGGAAAGGAAATTAAACCAAAAAAGTGTTTGGAGCTACTATGACCATTTAACCTGGTCAAAACTAATGTCATTGTCGTAGTCTGTGTCTTCCTGTGGTCTGTCTGTGCCTGAGTGTGTCTACCTTCCACCTGTTGTTCTTTCCCAGCTG
>JAVKLF010000064.1:14573811-14584784 GCA_034783495.1 Millerichthys robustus | reverse complement strand
TGATTTATTTATTAAAGCTTTTTTGTTGTCCGAGTTCTGCCTGCGCCCTGGGTCATTGCTACACCTCCATCCTCACAGTCATGGCTATAATTTTGGAGCTATCTCACTGTTAGTTTGTTTGTTTGTTTGTCAAAATGTCTTTTGTTGTTCTTTGGGCTGCTTTCTTCTCCAGGAGTCTCCCCATGAAGTAAACTGGCACAAAACATTTAGCTATTGTTTAATGGCCGATTCGCTTTCTAATGCAACCTGAGCTCGACACCGCAGTGTTAGGATTACAGGACCACAACACTGACCACCTAGCTCCACTCCAAACTTTCACAGAACACTACAGAGCAAAATTGCATAACACCTCCCGGTGAGCAGAAGGTGGTTCAGGGGCAAAGAAAGAATGTATCCAATTTTTGGATCCTGATCACTTTCTTTGAAATTGCTCGAAAGGGCGCCGACCTCGCCGGACGGTTGTGTACTCCCACAGACCTTCTAGCTATTGAATGTGGTGATATTTGTTATCTGGAAGTCAGAAGTTTGCAGTGCTGAAGAGACAGGAGGAGGAATGGTTGGTAAACAGAGACTTTATTTCCCACTTGTAGCTCCTGTATACTAAAGCATTTTACTAATTAGGTGAGGAGAGGATTTATTAAGTCACAGATCACTTTTAATGGTACAACTTGGTTAAACATGACTAAATAAATAAATAAATAAATACCTTAGCAGCATGTTTGGATCTTTAAAACAGAACTTTATTATGTCAGTAGCTTCTCGTACACTAGATCTGCTGCTGTGCTCCTCCTGGGATCCATCTCAGTACTTTTAACCAAAATTTTCCACGGAGGGATTAAAAGTTGAGGTGTGTTTTAGACTAAATGAGTGTTTTCTCACTCGTTTCGCTTTGACACAGAAAATGTGTACATGGTAGTAAATTAGAACACATTTTGTATCTTAGTGCAACTTGGGATAGATGTTCGGCATTCAGCCAAATTACTAAAATTATGTACTGAAGGGGAGTTTTTCTCCTCCTGGCCTATAAATTTGGAGTTTAATAATACCTCTGTAGTGTGGTGTATATATTGTTGTGTGTGTGTGTGTGTGTGTGTGTGTGTGTGTGTGTGTCAATGGTTGTGATAAGTGCTTCTTGTGGTCTAAAGAGTTGCAGGGCAATCTGAATGCAATGTAGTGCACCTGGCAAAGGTCCACATATTGCAGAATGTAAAAAGGCTGAAAATGAAAAGCTTGGATTTGGAAAAATGGTGCTCTTATGCCACATCAATAAAAACAAGCTTACTTTTTATACAGAACTTAGAGCCAGTTCATCCGATAACAGTGACGGGTTTGTTTGTGCCATTTGTCCCAACTTGAGTGTCTAAACTTTTTTAACTGGTGCTGTCTCAGCTAGTTAAAATATGAAGCTTTTTTAAAATCAAACTTTGTACCTTTGAGGAGCAATGGGCAAGTGAGCACAGAGCTCGGGGTTAACGGGGCGTGATTGAATGCAAACCTCTTGAGAGACTTTCGAAGGAGAGGAGTGAGGAAAAAAGGAAATCTGAGCATGGGAGGTGGAGCTGGAAAGAGAAGATGACGGAGGGAAAGGCACAAAATGACCTCTGCAGCTCTGTTGATGACATGAAGCAGACGATGAGACGAGATGAGGTGGAGGAGGGGTGGCAGACCAAGTAAGGGAGGATTAAGGGAAGCAGCTGCTGAAGAAGATCCACAGGAGAGTCGGGAGGATGGAGAGAATGAGAGATGGGGGGTAGAGGAAGACGATAGGAGGAACTGGAAGGAGTGAAGGTGCAAGAGATTGATGAGGGAGAGTTAGAAACTAATTCTCACTTCACTCTGGGATGGCAGATTAAGGGAGATTAGAGAGATAGAGCAAGGGAGAGATAGAGTTTGGATGATAACTTCTACTGCATGCTACAGAAAGATATCTGAAAGGCTAATACTCACAAAAAAACAGTGAAATGGTGACTGAAAGGGTTGGATTATTGCACAGAATGAGGAGTAAAAACCCCACAAACAGAGTGAATGATAAGGAAAGAGTCTGAGATGGAGGGTGATATGAGAATAAATACAGTAGATGAGGAGATATGTGTGCAAATCAGGCTCAGAGGTATCCTAATGGTGATGTACAAATTTCCTGTATAACAGGGGCCATTTTGAGCAGCATGCAGTAATCCATATCATGGGAATGTAGATGCAAAATCCAGGTCATCTGTATACCTCTCCAGCTCCTGCTCTCCCCAAGACTTCCCACTGGGATTCATTCTCTTATACTGTGCAAGTGTTTGTGATGGTATCTTTCACATTCTGTTCTTTTTCACTTGCAAAAAAGACAAAACTATTTTCTATTCCCCGCCACTGATGTCTATTTATTCTCCTCCTTTTGAATGTCCTGAATTTTGTTTTTTCTTTCAGCAGACGCTGCTATAGGTTTCTGTACATTTTTAGGTTAAAAGGGGGTTGAAACAAAATGCAAAAAGAAAAGTGCACGTAGCCATCGGAGGGTGTGCATTATGCGGCGGTATACCTTCTCGAGCACCTATATTACATTGTGTTTGACAAATGTAGGTGTCTGCATGCTGGAGCACGAGCCTGCTGCCACAGAAGTTTCTGCCGAAAATGAAGAGGAAAAGAAAAAGGGAGCGGGTAGACCGAGAGGGAGAGGGAGTGCGGCAGTGGCAGACTCAATCCGTCATGCAGGATTACAGTGTAAGCTTCTCCACGGCCATAGATGTGGTTTTTATAGGAGAGACACGGGACTTTTCTGATGGCAGCGGCCCCTGTTATCCCCGTCCATATTAGAGACAAAGGCAAAGAAGGGGTCCAAGGGTGAAGAAAATTCTCCCAGTGAGATCTTCACCATAAGGTGGCTGCTGTCTCCAGTCCTGATGAGGAGAGAGAGTGAGGTGCCAAGGTGACAGGTTGGAGAAATCTGAGTGCCCACCTTCTTGGCCTCATGCTCTCGAAGTGGGCTCATTAGGCCCATTTTATGATGGATCGTCCACTTAATTGTCTGTTCAATCCACTAGGGCTGATGTAAATTTCAGACATTTGCACAATAATAAAACTCCATTGGGAAGGTGATAAAGACACAACAAAAATAGCAGATCAAGTTAAACCACTAACATGTGATGAAAAAAAAATATATAAGACCGTTGTTTTGAGGGAAAACTGAGGGAGGAATTTATTGTTCTTTTTATTTCCAACTGAACAATTAATGAAGCCAGAACCAAAAAGGATGAAAAATTGTCCGGATTTTTCAAGAACTTGACTGGAAATATGCGATCACCAGCCACAGGAAATACATCACCTTCACCAGGAGGAAGTTATAGTTTCTTGATTTGCTTGGGCAGTTAATACTTGCAAATTAAAAATCAAAATCTGTGTGGTCAGATGAGAGAGTTTAGATTGCACAGTGGATTTTTTTTTCCAACAAGTTGAAAAGCCTGTTTTTTGTCCTGGTGATGGGAGCATTTGTGGTTTTTTTGTGATGAGTATTTGTGTTTTTCTTAGAGGTTTTCCTCTATGATCAGCAGCTCTCTCCATTTTTTGGGCATACTTCTACCTCTTATTTTTTCAAAGTGACAGCCGAGAAACTGGCCTATTAGAGCCATCTATTAAACTGGAGAGTACAACAGTGTCGCCTCTGTTCTGACGTTGAACAGAAATATAGGTGTCATTTATTGTACAGAAATTTTAAACTTTCTTTATGAACATGGAAGTTGAAGCAGGAATAGGAAGAAACTGTGGGAAGAAACTCGTGCTGTGTCTCCATAGGAAAGGTGTGTGCAAAATTGAACGTCTCATAACTATGCTGGGCCCTTTAGCTGTAGGTTGTGTGACACCATAATTGTGTGATATGGTACAGGAAGAACTGAAAGCACCAGCCCCTTACGTGCAAACTCTGGTTCTAGAAACTAACATGGCAGCTTTTGCAAAAACAGACTTTTTGACTTCAATTCTCAACAGCAGAAGAATACAAGATATAAAGTTTTGTCTTTTCTAAACAGTCAGTGATGAATGCACGATACAAGGGTGAAAACCTGTTGAAACATGCACCTTGCTTGCAAATGTGACTTTAAATAGTGATGAGAGCCACAAAAGTTCTGTTTTTTTTTTCTAAAACGGGGATCGCTGTGTGGTGAGCCTTTGAGGTGTCAAAGACCAGCCAGTTTCTCCCTTAAATTCTAAACAAAATACACAGTTCCGTTGCTTTTGTGGCCTCAGAACGTCCATAACATCACACAACATGAATCCATCTCACAGGGGGGAAAAAATCACCTTGAAAACATTCTGGCAAACTTTGATCTCTTATCACACAGAGAAGGGCAAATGCAGTTTAGAAATCTTTTCTCAACATACCCCCTCTGCCTTGATGGAGTTCTTTGAACTGCACAGAAGAAGGGGCTAAATAAAAAAAACCAATGCTGCCACAAGCAGTGCTGGAGGAAAGGTGGGACAGTGAACTGCCTCACCCACACAGCAGAGGTTGTCGTCTGAGACACCCATCCCGCTGAAAAGGAAACGACTGCTGATGTGATTCTGGATGTTGCAGAACATGTTGCTGCCTATATCACTCAGTTTTAATTTCCACATCCTTGATCCAATCCTCACCCAAGGTGGCCCTGTGTTATAACCTGCCAGAGACAGTGACTTAAACGTGTCGCAATCTGCTCCGTCTCTGTGAGCTGCTGGAAAATAAACAACATGCCAGACTGACCCAAATAGAAAGAGACTAAGGCGAAATGAGTTTGAGACTGGGGCGACATCATTAGAATAACAAAAATAAACTGTCAGTAACGGTACAGAGGCAGGAGAAGACCTAGGGAGCATGAAAGTCATAAAGACATGGGTGGGGGTGGGGGATACATCATGGCTGGGACTTCAACGATGGAAATTAAAAGCTGTGACAGAACAAGCTTCTGGGCCTGTTGAGCTGGCGGAGCAAAGGTGTGAATCATGACAGCTATGATAAAGAAACAGGCCACAACAACATCCTTAGGATGCAGATGATTCAGACGAAACACTGATAAACTGCAGCACTACATGCATACTGTACAAGATAAGCACATGGTAGTTGCTGATGGTGCCACCTTTTGAGTGAATGTTTGGTCGCAGATGATGATGATGTTGATTCGCATGGCCACAAAAATCAGTGGTTCTGGTCATACAGAACACTGTACAAGTTGTCTACGTTCCCAGGTGTCAAAAACTACATTTAGAAGAGTCGTCCGGTTTTCCTTGTCATTAACACACTATATACCTATATAAAGAGTGAATCAAAAGTAACAGGACACCCTTTTATTTCTATTCAAAATGGTGGCCATGTTCTGAACACAACCTAAAAGACAGGTCTGTTCACTCATTACTTGCTGGGGTATTCGCTTATGTTTTTTTCCCTTTTCTTTCTGAAATAAAAGGTTGTTTTGCAAGTTTTGACTCACAGGCTTGAGGCTTTTGACTTTATTATATATATTTATTTTAATAAAGATTAATTCTAACAACTGCTAGCATTTAGCAATTGGGACTTTGCCAGTTTAATATTCATTAATATTTTTGAGACCTGTGTTAAAAAAGCTCATTTACGGCATGTCACCATCTGATAAAAAAAGAAAGGTTGGTAGACACACAAATGATTTTTGCTAATTAGGAATTTTTAAATCTGATATTTCAAATTACTTCTATTAACAATGCGTTTAATTTGATATTTTGTCTGGAAGCACAATAACAGGTAACAGCATCTTGTAGGCTGCCACCACATTGTGGCTCTGTAGCAGCACAGTACTATCTGGTGCCAGTGCAAAACAGGTAGTTATCAAAATGATCAATTATCAAAACAATAGTCATAAACACTATTTCAATTTGTACTTTACACTTTACTTTGTCTGTTCTGCAACATGGCGTTAGACACAGAAGGCCTTGGGAAGAACCAGAGGCAAAGTTTTAACTTGTTTTAACTTTCAGTGTAAATAACTGTCTGATGCAAAAGTGATGTAGTGTAAAAATTTTCAATAAAGCCTTCACATGAACAGCCATAAAAATTTATTACAGTTTTCAGCTGACAGTTGCTAATTGTGCAATAAGGCCGTTAGCGGTAAATCATTTTGTCTTTCACCCTCTAACCCTGCCTTGTTGAGAGATAACCATAAAATTCTTTGAAAGTATATTGAAAAGAAGATTGAAATGATTAAAGCGGAATATCGATTGTCATTATTCACCCTTCCTAATGGCCAGTGGCCTTGATTTTATTTTTAAAAAGTGCCATCTTTATCCAGGTGCATCCCATATTATCACAGACAACCTTGGACATGTTGTGTTTATTCATCTCTGGAACGACCCTGCATTACGCCCTCCTCCACCGCCGTGTCCAACCCAGGTTTCTGTTGAAAGGAACGCCCTTGAAAGGTAAACAGCAGAGCTGGAGGAAAACTGAATTATATCCCAGACAAAAACGCGTGCTGCACAGTAAACCCCCTCTCTTTCTAATAATGTCTAACTCTGCCGAGCTGACCCCCCAATGCTTTATGGCTCACAGAGATGATGGAGGGGCAAACTCCGAGTTCATTTTTCTTATAAAGTTTCTCTCGCAAAGCACATGGAATATTCTGCTCTTTTTTATTTACGCACACACAATCTTTCACACATGCCTTGGACAACGTCCGTCTGCCAGGAACTTCTGCAGAAATGTCAGCCTGTGTGTTGAAACGATCAGATAGGTTTTTGATGTTGCACATGCGGTCAGGCGGAAGAGGAAGAGAGACAAGCTTGATAGGCATCAGGTGTAATTTCGGTAACTGCCTTGGCAGCTGATGACTCACAATTCAGAGAACGCAGGCTGAGCACCTACCTGGAGAGATGCTGGCTCTGAGCAGACGAGCTGCCTGAACTAAAAACATCCACTGACCTTTGTGCATGAAGATCATTGAAGCTTATCATCTTTTTCAACTTCTCAGTGGAGAGCCCTAAAGGTGAAGGCATGTCAGATATTGTTAAAGTTCAGGCGTACAATAATAACGTGCTGTAGCTGTATGGTGTAGAGACAACTGGGATTATTTGACCTGCAGACAGCCGGTGGTGGTGGTGAGGGAGCGCACTGGAAAAGGCACTACATTTGTTATGGTGTAAGTTTCTGTGTTGTTTTTTTTAGCACCTTGATGCTGAAGGGGAAAGGGCAACTATGTAGTTGCCTATTCAGTGTGTGTGTGTTTATCTGTCAGTTAGCAAAATATCTCATGAACCACAGCACACAATTCTTTTTGTAAAACAAATTTATTGTACTGGTCTGTCGTGGGGAAGAGGAAGCTGAGCTGTAAGGTGTAATTCTGTTTACAAATTGGTTTACATTCGTACCCTCACCTACGGTCACAAACTTTGGGTATTGACCAAAAAATGACATTATAGATACAGGTGTTCAAAATGAGTTTTCTCTGCAGTGTGGATGGATTCTCCCTTACAGATTAGGTGAGAAGTTCAGTTATCTGGGAGAGACTCAGAGTAGAGGCTCCACATTGAGAGGAGCCAGTTGAGGTGGTTTGGGCATCTGGTAAGGATGCCTTCCTAGGGAGGTGCTTCAGGCATGTCCAGTTGGAAGGAGACCTAGGGGAAGACCCAGGACATCTATATCTGAATAGAAAGGGCCAGCTTGGCCCAACCAGGCCACAGTCAACCCTGCCCAATTCTACCCCTGAATGTGTCCACGTTTAGCAGAGACGTGGGCAAAGATCATAACATTACAACGTCTGAATATTATTTTATTTTTTTGCGACACAACAATAATGGACTACATAAACTCGAAGAATAAGTACCAAAGTCTGTACCGGTCCATCCAGCAATATGACACTAATGATGAGAGAGCAAGATGACAGAAAATGGTAAGCTAATGGTAGTTCCTACCAGAAAAGCTGGAAGAAGTGGCTGGGGAAATAAAGATCTCAGCCCCCTTGTTTAGGTTTCTGCCTTTGTGAAGTGACTCCAGAACAAGTGGAAAATAATGGATTGATGGAGTCAAACAAATTTAAAATGTCTGCTACAGCTAATTGACATTAGACAACAAAAATGGCTATAACTCAGTCAGATTTACAGATCTTGGGTTAAATTTGGTATAAGTAAAGTTCTGAGCACTAATAAATCTTGCAAGATTTAACATGAGCTCATATGTGACGCCATTTACTAGATATGACCAAAACAGCAATAGTTTGTCATCATAAAATGATTTTTTGTTTTAAATCCCTGCACAAAAGAGGGCCAGCAATATATATTCTTTCAAGAAGTGCAAGGCTTTTATTTATGTATTTATTTATTTATTCATTAAGATTTACTAAATGCACTATCAATAACAATAAAAATCCTTAGATTGTGAACAAAAACTGAAACCTTTAGTGGCTCTGTGCTGTCACTACTGGTATATTTTCACACTTTTCTCCAGCTCTTTACCTCCTGATCAGACAAACGAGGACAGGAACAACCTGAACTCTTGCCAGGGACATAAAATATGGGCCACAAATGTTGTCCCTGCAGTGACCCGGTGGCACATCTACTGACAAAGTGATTCTCAGGACTGTTTCCTGTTGAGATTTATTTGATCTTTATGGCACCACTTACAGTTTATATTCTGTAGCTGGAGATAAAGCAGACAAAGTGGAGTTTGGATTTCCTGTACACAGGAGGCACAGATAAAGTTGAAACCCAGTGACTGTCAGATGTTTAGCAACTCTTGGGTTCATTCCTTCAAAATATGACAAGGCAGGAAAAACATCTTAAAAGGATTCTTTATGTTTGTCTTTAAAAGCCTCATTATGCCATAAGTGCTAAATGCATAAAAGTGTACATATTAGTCATTCTACTCTATTATTTTTCAATATATTGATTTATGAGTTTAAATAAAAGTCACATCTCATTTCAGCACTTGTTTGCTTTCTCTGCACAAATAGAAGCCTTATTTTCACCCATTGTTTGGCAGCAATTTGCATGTCTAAATGCATTTTTGTGATCTCAGTATTTTCACAGAATATTCCCAGCTTTTTAGCAACACTGTTATCTTCTTTGTGAAGCAAGTAGTAGAAAATGAGTTCAGTCTGATTCAGTATAAGATCCTAAAAAACAGCTTTGAAGATGCAATGGAGCAAAAAAAAAAAGAAAAAAAAAGTACAATGTGTTTTTGTGTGATGCGTCATGCATGGACAACTAATTATTTTACTTCACTTCAGTTTATTTATTTAGCACAGATTCAAAAGAGAGGTTATGGCACTTTACAAAATAATAACAAGTCTGATTCAAATTCAATATAGTCAGTTCAGTTACCCTTATAATTCAATATATTCACACATTATGAGATGCCAATTTATAAAAGCTGTCTATCTAAGGAAGGATTCAAATCTTCACTTCACTGTAGTCCTCCATGTTGAGCTGAACATTAGCAACAGTGGAAAGAAACATTCTTTTAAGTGGAAGAAACTTCCAGCAAAATCAGGCTCAGAACAAGCAGCAATCTATCTGGTGGTTTGAGGGGAAGAGTCACTAAAACTACGGATGGACTAGTCCAAGTACAGTTTTTATGAAAAAAAAAATCCAACAACAATTATTGTAAATACAAATACAGAGAATAAAGAGAGTACAACAGAGTCTTCCAGCGGTACAAACCTATAGCAGCATAAAAGGCCCAGGTCATCTGGTTGTGAGATGTTAGTCACATTTTTGTTTCACTCGTCCACCAGAACCTCACTGCTTCCCTCCTGATTGTGGGAAGAAACACAATGGAATGAATCACAAGATAGATTTTTTTATACAATTCATTCAAACCTGACAAAATATATCTGAACATGAATTTCACTGTAATGTCAGTCAGCGATGTTAGAAAGTGAAGCACACAAAGACACAATATTCGAAGAGATTCTGCAGAAAATATACTGTAACAATAAAATCATCTTAGAGACAATGACAGGGAAGAAATCTACAGCTTTTTCCAGATTAGATTTAGATTTTTTTAAAGGAAATGGAAAGTGATTGAAAGTAGTGAGTTCATAATTTTATAGTGTTGGCAAATAAAAATGAGGTAATTCGATTTGACTCAATGCAATCTGCTGGGTTTCCTTAAAAACCTTTTGAAATATCTTGAATAATTATGGGCTAACTGTACTGTTTAATAATTAGGGTCAATTCCAATGTCTGCATGACTTTCTTTTAAATTATTTTTTCCTTGTAATGTGCCTCGAGACATCTGTTGTGAATTGATGCTATATAAATAAACCGATTTGAATTGAATGGGAAAAAGGTTTTCTACCAATAATATTGAATTTTATTTGAATAACTTTGCAAAACTTCTCTTTTGTCAAACCTCTATTTAATGAGACATGTTCCTTAAATAAATACTCTTTGCTTTTCACTTTGCACGTCAACGTTTAAAGAAAGAACTCTCAAAATCTGTTAAGGCCTGTGGGGATTTGTATTTTTCTGTTTATTATTTTTACATTCTGTGTCTATGTTCCTTTTGTGTTTACCTGCTCCTCTGTGTGAGTCCTCAGCTCCTCCCACTCCTGCTTGTCTCCTCACAGGTGTTGGTCATTTGAGTTCGTTAGTTCTCCCTATTTAATGTGCGTCTTTGTGGTAATTAATCAGTTGTGCATGGCCTTGGCTCCCTGCTGTATGTCTCGATTTTCTCCTTGTGTGAGAGTAAGTTTGCTGTCTCCTTGGCCTCATTCTTCATTTAATAAATTACTTTGTTTTTGAGCTCCTTATGCCCACTTGCTTTCAAGTCCAAACTCCTTTAAAAACCCTGACAAGGCCCTGTCAAACTTAAACGTTTTAGATAACTTATGCCAACGCACTGGTATACGCTGAAAATGGAATTTAAAAAATCAAGTTAAAGCCTCCTTTGGAAGTATACGCAATGTAAGGATTACCTAGGTATAAAATACTTAGTTGGACCTACACCTTCTCATAAATTGTTCAGTTATGAGGAAATAAGGGGTTCTTTT
>JAVKLF010000064.1:14556141-14573626 GCA_034783495.1 Millerichthys robustus | reverse complement strand
GTCTATTTTAAGAAATAAAATTGACTATTAAAGATTAACTCAGTTTGATTAGGAAGAAAGTTCAGTCTCTTCTTGAGAAGGCTCTTTGAGCCTAGGGCAAAGACAGGTGACCCCAGTTTCCCCTTTGGGGTGACCACTACAGCAACATATTGCTAACAAGTTAAACAACTATAAAACCTATGAGTGACTTCTCCATAACCTGTCTCACACATATTCAATATTTATACAAGAGTATGACTTTTTTTAGCTTGTGCAAAACTTATGCATTTATGATGGATCGTATTACAACTAGAGCAGCTTTTACAAAGCTGTTCAAATTTTGTTAGTCTCTTCAGTGGTTAATGAGTTATTTTGGTCACAGACAGTTCATACACACAATACATTAATATACAGGTTATATATATAGACATATATTCAATCTTTATATTATATTCAATATAATTGTTATCATTACAGTATGTATACACCAAAAAGAGGCTTCCAGTATTTTTTTTATTCCGTCTTCATTGTAGGCTTCAGCGTTGGTAAAAACCTTAAAAAGTTGGCATAAGTTTTCTAAAACGTAAACACCTTAAATCACACAAGGGCAATACAGCACATCATCTAACAATAAAATAAGTTTTATGAATTGTTAAATGAAGCCATCCCTCTACATCCATTTTTAGTACTTTGAAAATCCAGCTGGTGTTTATGGACAGATTACAATTATTAAAAAAATACTTTTCTAAAGTCTTTCAAAGGTTTTGAACGCTTATTTATTATGATGAAAAAAAAAGCTAAAAAAAAGCTCATGAAAAGTTAGAATCATTACATTGTTTTAGTATAAAATAGAATAGATCTCTCTAAATACTTGCCTCAACGATGCTGATCTGTCCAGGATAAAATCAAAGTTAATGATTGGAAAATGTCTCTTTATCAGCTTTTTACACCGATTCAACGGGGAAAGGAAATTATTGAACAGAACTGAACTCCGAGTGTTTTGGTGTTATTTTCTTTTGCAGTGCTCATTTTGTATTTTAGTAGCAGCAGTCTTGCTCTGTGCTCAGTTGTTTACTATAGCACCACTGATTACACTTGAAGTCAAACAAACCAGAAGCCCCCCGTTGTTGGTCTGGTAAAATGAGTATTTTTAGCCCCAATCCTGTCAACAAGCAAACCTGTAGATTCACACCGCCTGTCCTCGACTGTAAAACATTGTGCTGTCAAGATTGTTGACTTTCCCCCTTGTACTCGTCACACCACCACTCTCTGGGGAGTTATCTTATGCTCATAAGTTGCTGCTGGATACTTTCCCAAGAGAGGTTAGGACCTGCTGTCAGCATAAAGTCAGGCAAGATGGAAACAAGATTTGGGACACAGGTGAAAAAGCCATTCATACATTAAGAGATGAAAACCTAAGTTACTTTTCACCTCCCAGCACTTTGACAGGTCTGTTATCTGCAGGGGTTTGAGGGTTTTAAATGGTTTTACACTTAAAACAACCTGGTTGGTCTTTCTTAACAGATGAGTCCATCCTCCTCCTGCTCCTCCTCTGCATCTCCCATAATACACTGCTTATTAAAAAAATAAAAACCAAACAATATAGGTGCTACTGTTTCCTTTTTCTGCACCGAGTTGAGCTCACCTTTGCAACTCAATACATAATTCTTTTGTGGCAGATGCTTTTCTCTTCCATCTTGGTCTGAGAGAGTGCTCCTTTTCTTCTCTTTGACTCGCTGTGGTCAGAAAGAAAATCCCTCAGGATGTCTTTGTTTCTTAGCAATGCAAATATAAGTGGCACCTTCAAGTCTGTTCAGGCTTTCTGTGCCTCAGTGACTTTATGGATGTGCTTTTATGCAGGGAGGATGAATATAGATTTGGGAATCCAGGTATTATATGTGTGTGCAGAAGAAAAAAAATCATTCACAGAGCATGAAGACACCCAATGTTTGTGTGTGTGTGTTAGCTCATAGTTGCAAAGTGTATGTGAATGAGCTACCGCTGTGGTGAAGCATCTGTAGCGGCATTTGCTTGATTAATGGAAGGGCTATCCAAAGAAAGAGAGTTTAGACAGCAAGCAAAGAGATGAATCGTGATGAAAATTTTCAATCTCGTTAGGTTGTTGACAGCTCACAATCGATGGTGAGGATCTGCCTCCGACACTAACGAACCAAAAGCAAAAGTAAGGGGAAAATAATTAAGTTATTTATTGCTCCAATTAATCAATTCACTCAGATATATGATGTACAGTCATGGTAAAATGATAATACACCCTCTTTCATTTCTAAGTTTTCACTTATTTGAATGTGATTTAAAAAAATCATCTGATCCTTACCAGGACTTAAGGCCAAGGTTTCTCCATAATCATGTGAGGGATTAATCAATTCACAAAGAAAAAGATTAGTTCAATTGCTTACATTTAAAGATGGTTCTACAAGCTTCAGTTTTATTTGGGGTACTTTGCTGTTTTTAGATACCGCTGCTGCCGTTTTGATATGTATTTGTTAAAGAAATTATGGCAGAAAGTAATATGCTATTGATTGGTTTTCATTCAAGGTTGCTTATACCCTTCTTGAAGAACTAAAAAGTCTAAATGTTTTCCACATGACCTTCCATTTTTGAATCTGCTCAGACTCATAGAAAATAATTAAACTATGCATTTTAGTAAAGCTTTTGCTACCAAATGCCTCACCTTATTATCCTCATTTACTCATTCGTAAAATGTAAAGCAAAAGGTGCTGCCCCGCATTCTTGTTGGTTCCACAAGAATGAAAACAACAGTGGTTCCATATTAGACAGTCGAAGTCTAATGATAAAATATGAGCTCTCTTTCTGCTTCGTACTGCAGCACGCAATTATGCTCGCTTATGCTGAGCACCCTGTATAATGGCATAACCATAGTTCTCCCTAAAGGTGCCCTAGCACAAGCTGAAAGGCTGACACAAATCAATACATTTCAGAGCTGTCTCTTTTGTGTTCAGGCTCAAATTTCTCCCAGAACCTAAAGATTCAAATAATAAAAGGGCCTTTTATTCCTACTTGGTTTCGTTTTTTAAGAAAAAGTTCACTTTGTCAGAACCTTCCTCCAGGAAATAGTTTTAAATTTGTGCTCAGTGCTGTGTTGATATTCAGCCCTGTATTTGACCACCTGCCCCAGGCTTGTTAACAAGGTGCCCGTGGCAATGATTGCCTGGCCATCAAACTCCCAGCTGATAAGTTCCTCTGGGAAGGAATGAGACAAGTTCTGTCATTGAATTTCTCCTGATCGGCTGCTCATGCTGTACATTTGAGATAACACTCAGCCAATCCCAGCCGCACGCTGTCTGTAATGGCTTCTGTCACGTTTTTTTTTCCTATATAACTTATTCCATAAAATCTCCACAGCGCATTTGGCCAATCTTATGTAACTGCTGGATGTATCCTCCTCGGTACATTTTTATCATCTGATGACTCGATTTATAAGGACAATTATAGTGCTGTTGCTTGTCGTCAAGATGGTAGCCGACCAGACACCTGTCAATTCTAATGTTGCAAGGCAGAGGAAAGAGATTGGCTGATTGATTGAAGTGTGAGTGCACGATGGGTGAGGGACGTGGCGACAGGCCTGTGATTGACACAGATGAGAGGGAGGGAAAGAGGTTAGAATAGAGCAGTGGCGTAGACAAGGATGCTAAAACAAAAGCAAGTTAAAGAAAGAGGGTAGAGGGAGATTTACAAAAATAAATACAGTAGGAGGAGACAGGTGGTGAGTGGGAGAGGTGGGGAAAGATTCATGAGAAAAAGGCTGCTTAGAGAGGCTAAAAGAAATTATAATGCTGAGGACACTGAGGAGAGGATACGAATGGGTGAAACATATTCCAGGAGGAACCTCCTGGCTTCAGTCATGCCCCAGTGAATATGCTGACAGGGTCTGCTGTCTGCGGCACCAAGAGGAGCAAGTGTCATACACCCAGACAGAGCGCACAGCAGTGCTCAGAATAAAATGAAACTGGCACTGTGCAATTCATATCACTCAAGTTTCACACACGACACAAACAATAACTCCTGTTTTATAAAGTGTGTTACTTTAGTCAACAAGAAAGGAACATTTGGAGAGACACTTTAAAACCATCAAGTCTATTCTCCACTAAAAAGTTTTGAATGCGTAAATGTTTAGGGCTTTTTTTTAGTCCCTTCAACTGCAGTGCTGTTGTTGACTGGTGTCTACAGACGGAGAAATCACAAAAAAAATAAAGTGTAGCATATGGTGTTTAGACCTCTTTTTGGGCAAATGTTTTGCCCGCGCTATTTGCTACCAGTGTCATATTCACATGTGTGACATGGTAAATAATTCCTCCTAATTGTGTGGGAAGAGGTGATGGTTTAGTTAGCTCAGCTCAAGGTGTACGTCTCCCTTTGTGAGGGCTTTGAGAATTACACAAATACACAAATACTCATTCATTTCTTTTGCACCTTTAGGCCTCTTTGTTTAAAATGTAAAGCCCCAAAACCTCCTAAGTACAGTAAAATAGTTAATGATATGTGCTGTTGCAAATATTTTTACAGAAAAGTACACCAGCTCATTTTGGTTTGTCAAAATAGATGAAAAGGATACTTCTTTTAAATGTAGATATGCAATTTTTATCAGGACTGTCTAATTTTGTTTCATGGGAGTCTCTCGATTTTATAGAAGTGTTACGCCAAATCACTAACAGCTCAAAATTTCTGAACGACAACTTATCTATCTTTTCTCTGCACACATAATAGCAATGAAATGATTGTTATGTTAATACAATCTGGCAAATAGTCACTTTATTGACTTGTCAGCTGTGTGGGCAGGCATTATTGAGACATCACTGTAGAATGTCTGCTCTTGTTTGGAGACAAGTAAACTGACTGATATCTGACATTTTGATTTGGCTTTGGGTTTTCATTTGTGTCTTGATTGCATCCTGAAAGTGTGTGTGTGATAAACTACAGCCTTGCAACCTTTTTTTAATTTTGCTTGAGGCTTAGTAGGCAACAAAGTCAATCAGCATGTACAGCTCATATCTGAACTGACATTTCAGCCAACTGAATAAAAGATAGTATCAATCTAACTTACTAATCACACATCAAAGTGATTTGGCGATGGCTTTGTGTCCTAACTTGTCCTTTTTTCTCTTTTGCTCTGCACTACTGTTACTCTTATTCATAATCTTTCTTTGGTACCTTATCTATTTTTCATACAACAGAATGATGGCAAATTTGCGTATATCTGTTTTAGAGATGTAAAGAAAGTAAATTATGTCATTACATGGGTATAAATGGAAGCATGTTCTGGGCCTAAAAAGCCCTTTGTGCTTGTAAAATCTGATTGCTGCCCTGTTAACAGACCTGTCCCGCTTGTCTATGGCTTTTCCTACCTGTCTATGCAGCTCCATTTTTAATTAACGCTACACAATGATTAAAGTTTGGCTTAATTATCTTTATCTTTTTCTCTCAGGGTGTTCAAGTCTCCATGGGAAACTGAATGAGACGCCTCACAAGAGAAGTCGGGGGGAAAAACACAGCTCAGGGAAGGCTTTTCGAGATAGAGAGAGATATTAGACAGAGCTGAAAAAAAGGAGAAAAGGAGTGATTGACACCTGCCCTCCAGCCTGGTGTGAAGGGCACAGCATGGGAGAGTGAGAGGAGGAGAACGACGGGAAAGAAAACACCGGAGAGAATGAAGACAACCAAAAAACAAGACCTGCCTTATTACACACCTCGCTCAAATTAGAACGTCTCTCTACACGACAAGATGATTGCAAGGAACTTAGTCTTATTGGTTAGCCTGTCTCTGTGGGAGGGGCTTTTGGGAGGCGCCTCTGCCAGTAAGATTGTACGCAGGAGAGGAGTGGGCGGATCGCACTTGGTGAAGCTGGGGGAAAGCAGATCTGCAGACCAATGGGAGAAAGGCGATGATTCAAATGCAACGCCTATGGTGACCCTTAGAAACCTGATCAGTCATGAACAAGCGAGTGCTGCTGGATCACTGGCTTTTTCCAAAAGCCATTCTTCCTCAGTATCTAACAAAGAAAAGCAATCTTTCAAGCCCAAGCGTGAGGTTGACTCTGTCAGTAAAAAAGACATGACTCCATACATATTATCCAGTAACAAACCTTTTTACCAGGACGTGAAAAAAGTTAAGAACAACACAAAAGGTGTTGAGACTTCCAGTTCTGGAAGGTTAGAGAAAACATTCACGATCCACCACAAGTCAGATCTGCACTCCAATAAAACCCGGTTTAAATCCAGCTTTAAATCAAGGAACAAACCTGATCTGAGTGTCCATACCACAGGTATGCCTGGAAGAGGGTTAAGCTTGGATTCAAGCCGAAAGCTAAATCTCACTGGTAGTTATGGAGTGCTTAAGCTCCTGTCAAAAGAAAACTTGGTGAGAATCGTCAATTCCCAAATGCAGAAAGTTCCTGGCCTCAACTTCCCAAGCAAGGGCAGCCGGAGCAGGAAGAGAGATTTGATTGACGTTAATCATGGACAGTTAGAGACTCAGAAGGAGCAAAGACAAGATATGGCTGCCACTCAGGCTCACACTGGATTTGATAATCAGACCGTACTTCCTTATGCAAGCACAGTCACCAGCCAAGATCTTAATCAGGACCAGGGCACTGATGCCCACATTAACCTACCAAGTGAAGCCAAACCAGCTTTGAGCAAAGGGCAGTATAACATGGGAATACAGAACTCCGACGGTGGTGATAACAAGAGCAAACATCTTGTCCATTTTCTGTCAACACCCCACAGCGAGGTCAGCCTCAGTCCTGCAAAAGAAGTGACGCTCAGCCAAACAGAACCCCCATTTACATCGACAAAACATCTACCAGTGTATGTTCTTCCCGAAACAAATGATTCTCCTCCATCTGTGCTGACAATGCAACCCCTGGGAGCAAGGCTGGGGAACAGAGCAGCAGATTCCCACAGAGACCCATTAACAGAGTCAGCTCACACTGCTCAAACAGAACTCAGCACAGCTCAGTATCTCACAGATGAAGACTACAAACTTGTCAACAGCAGTCATGTCCTGAGGCTCCACCCTGCTCCCAAATGGAGTCATGGTGCAAAAGACACTGAGATGCAAGCTGTCGATTCCGAGAACGGAAAGGGACTTGTGTTTGAAGAAGCAGAATCCGAGGTGGAAGAGGATGCGCCTGACCTCACGGAGAGGAGGGGGCCACGCTCTCGCAGCAGGAGAAGCTGGATCTGGAACCAGTTCTTCGTGATAGAAGAATACGCAGGCCCTGAACCTGTGCTCATTGGACGGGTGAGGAAAATAAATATTGTCTTTCTCTGTTTACAGTACAGAAGCTGTGAACACATTTATGAATATTTTATGAACATTTCAGACACTCTTGCACGGCTTTTTATATAGCTTTTTTAACCTCAGCTCTCCAACTGTTACACATCTTATACAGGAGATGATTAACATAATTTAACCCCACAGTCACGCTCCAAGTTTTCACTGTATTGTTATAACCCTGCAATTGGAATTGATTTACATTCCTCCAGTGTGATGTGATGCCTTCCAGGGAGTCGTAAAATTTTCAATGAATCAGTAGTCTACCGAGGCTCAGCAAAAGCCGCAGATCTCGTCTGCCCAAGAGGCTAGTCATGATCACTACCAATCTGCGCTCACCAATGGGAATTGACACATCCTGTAGAATTAATAGCTTTACTTTTTTCTACCACCATTGATCCCTTCCTCAAGGCAGACAGCCAGAGCAGTCCTGAGTGTTTCCTCATTTCCCTGTAGATCAGACCTGCTGGATCTCCCCTCTTTTGGTCTGCAAGGCCTTACTTATGATATTTTTTCCAGACTGATTTACAATCGGTTCGACAGCATTTATCACTGCGTTCTTTCTCAATACAACACGCACAGGGCTATAGTGCTACTGCCCTGTGCTCGGGGATTTATTACGGTCATTGACCAGGCGTGCCTCAACCCCCAGTCCCCTGCACACACTCCCTCCTCATTTAAAAGAGTTACGAGTATGGAGGAGGTCACGTCAACTGGACAGAAGGTGTCTCGAAGCTTGGCGCTTTAATGCCTGCGCTCGCAGTCCCCGGCATGTGCCAACTGTCTCAGAACCCAGCTGGGGTAGATGAGCTAATTTATAAGCCTGTGTGGCCAGTTTGCTGAGCAAATGAATAGTAATGATCCCTGTGTGAGTGCTGCAGGCTGCTGGAAACCGCAGAGAGAGCAGGAGAGAGAAGTCGGTGTGTGTGAGTGCCTCAAGTTGAACTGGTGTTTATGAACTTCAGCTCAGTGGGAAGTGTTTTGCACTTGATAGACAAAGAAAGCACAAATTGCTTTGTGTTTTCTTTTTGTGTGTAGGGGGTGGGGAGTTCTAAAAAGCAGATGGGCAAAGCTTCACCTGATTTCTGTGCAGCCTCCCTGCTGTTTAGCTAACATTTAATTTGGCTTCTTTTGCTTTTTTGCACCCTGACGGATGAAGGTCTGAGCGGAGTGCTGTGAAGCATTGTTACTGGGCTCAGAGAAGTTGCGCGAGGCAGCAGTCCAGCTTACAGATGGCGTTGCGTGTAAAGCCATTAGTGCCAATCTGCTGTGTCAAGCAGGTATTCATGCCAGCACATTGTATGATGCTCAAGAAGGGAACAATGCCAGGCTACACACACACACACTCGTCCGTATGACACACTCGTCCGTATGACACTTGGAGTACACGCAGAGCACTGTTGTGACTGTGTATTTTTGTGTGTGTTCTCAGTCAGAGATGTGTATGATTAGTACCCCACTGTATTACACAGTGACAGCACACATAAATAATGCTCTTATAGATCCTAATACGCTTATGAATTTTTAATCTTCTTGGCTCTAGTGTAGGCGCTATAGGTATAGAGATCAATGTGAACACGTTGCCTTGTTTTTTTTTTTTTCCTTCTCTCTGTCGGGTGCTTTAATAGAGAGAGTTATGGTGGTGCTGGTAGATGGGAAGGACGGCGACTGGACTGTTCAGGCCAGAATAGCACCATCTGCCAAATCCAGTTCAGTCAACAGCAAACACTGCTGCCTCTGACTTACAACCACTTTTCTTTACCCCCCTAGGATCAGCTATACAGTCTTTTATATGCAAACGGTGTTAATTTTTTCTAGGTTTAACGCTGGCCTGTCTTTCCATCGTTTGGTTTTTAGTCAGAATAAATCTCTACTAAAGCTGGAAACAAGAGCCAAGGGTCTTATCTGTGATGTCAGCGGGAGACAAATGCTCTGTTGCTGAAACTGATAATGAATTATGGGTCAGTTTCGTGAAACAGCACCAAGTGGAGTTTCTAGCGGATGTTGATGATTGCTTGTGTTGTTGCGAAACAATTTAAAAACTGAAAACATGCTTAAAGAAGTCATGAACACCTTAAAATGATTGTATTCTGTCAGAAATGTAAGATTTTCTTTTCAAAAAGTAGTTTATAGATCCCAAGAATTGTGAAAAAGTGGAAAACCCCCCACAAAACATTTATTAGAAGTGAATCGTGTGACGGAGGTTTCTCTCTGTATCTCTTCCTCACACACACAGTCAGAGCCACAAACACACACATACATGAAGCTCTGTTGCTATATTTTCTCACACTGAAGTGTCACTCACCAGTGATAATTGTGAATTTAATTGATACTGTCACATGGTCTGTAATGGAGTTTCAAGTGATTGCAGAGGCTGAGTGAAATAAACACAGAATTATATTCCCTTTTTTTTCCTGGAGAAAATGCGCCTCAGCAGAGTTGGGATTAAAAGAAGGAAAAAAAAAACACCCCTTTCTGATTAGCTTTTCTTCTCCTCTTACTCTCCACTTGAAATGCAGACTCCCAAACGTGACAGAGAAAACGTGACACGAGTTTCTTCCTCTTCGTTAGGAAATTCCAACTTGAACCGACTCACCTTCGTAAAAGCTTTAGTGTTTGAGTTACCTAGCAGCCCGTTGGCTAATGTGCATTTCTCTGTCTAACTCAAGCAGCGCAAGAGGAAATGGACCTGGGTGTTCTTTATCATTAGCATATGATTAACATCAGAATACGCATTTAAAATTCAGAATGTAATAAGGGCTATATCATTAATGTTTATATACCATGGACAGAACACAAGATGAATATTTAACTTTCAGAAATTAATACAAAACAAGATAATATTAACATTTGATGATGGATAAAAACCAACCGTGCAAGATTCATCCATACTTAGTGCCAGAAACTGCCTTTCAACCAAGAGATAAGACTCATTCTGCCTGAGGCCATCTAAAGAACTCTAACCAACCCAGTTACTGACCAATGTGTTATTGATAACTTCTGTGCCGGTGCGCAGCCCCTCTGGGTACAACCTGCACACATGTGCAAGTTGTTGCAAAAACACTTGCAGGAAATTGTCAGTGTGATGCAAGAACGAGAAGGAGGTTGTCACAGAAAGATGTTTTTTATTTTTATTTTTTTCTTGCTCTGTCAAACATCTTTCAAATTTAGCTCCGGGTCATTGGCAGAAAATGAGGCAGTACATTTATACACCTGCAGTTTGTTTTTCCCTTTTGTCACCTTTACTACACAACATACAACTCAAGGACATGGTTACGCAAAACAATTTCAGTCAAAATTAGATATGACAACTATTATTGGTTTACAAACAGCTTCTAGTGAAAATAGTTGTTTTGCATCTCTCTATATCAGGACATTTATTGCCACTAATCAAAAATGTTTCAAATTTTGT
Source organism: Millerichthys robustus (assembly GCA_034783495.1). NCBI lineage: Eukaryota > Metazoa > Chordata > Actinopteri > Cyprinodontiformes > Rivulidae > Millerichthys > Millerichthys robustus. The sequence goes on along the minus strand of JAVKLF010000064.1, from coordinate 14,562,920 downwards.
GTTAATGGATTCAAAAGGGAATGTTCTGTGTTGTAAAAATGAATTCAAATTAATTAGCACTTTGATACCTCTTATGGAAATAAATATTATAAAATCTGTGATATTTATACTCAGAGTTGGAAAAATCATCAAGATTCTTCTTGAAGCATTTGGGAAGAAGTCAAATTTTAAATAACTGTGTTTTATAAAGCTTTCCGCCTTGTAAATTGCAGTTTCACGTTGCATTTTAGGATAAAGGATGCATGTGGCCGAGTGGTTAAGCAGTCATCTTTCCTCCACCACTATTCAGTCACGTGTCAAAGTGTCCCTGGGCCCACTGAACCCACTGCCTCTGATGTGTGTCCCATTGGTGTAAGAATGTGATCTAAAGCACTGATTAGTCCTTATAGAATGATTTACACAGATTAGCTTTGTAGAGATGTAGTAGAGTGCTGAATGAATGTGTGTGGACGGGTAAACAAGAGCACAGAGTGTGTTGTAAAGCACTTTAGAGTATCCTGGTTGGATAGAAAAGGCACCTGTGACAACTAACCTAACCCTACTGTTTCATTACCATATAAAATGAAGAACTGTACTGAATGTTTTAAGGTAATCAAAGTGGTTGGATTACCATGTGATTTTTTTAAATGTTTAGTTGTTATCTATGGTTCTGATCTGATGAACTGAACACTTTTTAGACTAAGTTCAACAAAAATGCCACAGTAACTGAATAAAAACCCCCAACAAAAACGGCTTTAGTTCAGCCAGTTTTACAGATCTTGAGCTAAAACTTGGTGTGGTAGTAGCTGAACATAGTTCCCAATACACAAATTGAGTGCAAATTTTATCATTACCTGTTGGAGTTTCCACTGTTGGTCTGTTAGCAAAAAATCTCATGAATACTTAAAAACAAAAAAAAATATTAAATAAGCATGTACACCAGTGAACAATTGGAGTCGATCCAACATTAAGCACAACACAATGTGTGACATTTTTGCCTAAAAGCTTGACAATATCTGTTGGCGCCAACCCTATTGGTCTGTTAGCAAAATATTCCATAAATTACCGGAAGGACTTTAGTAAAACTGCAAAAGTAATTTCTGGTTTTATTTACTTTTTGTGTAAAACTATTTAATAGTTTCTGCTACAGCTAATTGGCTAACTGGCTACATTAAAATAGTATAATTCAGTCAATTTTACAAATATTACACTTGTTGCAAATATTAAATTGTTGTGTTGGTAGATGTCAAAGATTTACAACATGTACTATAAACAGAGTATGCTAGATTACACAAGACATTGCAGTATTGCATGAGATTGTGCATGTTAGTTTCAAAGTAGCTATACCATTTCTCATCATAAGATGCTCTTCATCTAAAATACTGATTATTATTTTTTTTTTACTGTATCTCCGTTGTTTTTATACGTTATTGAAATATACAAAAAAATTAAGATTAAAACGAAGTTGGTTAGAGATGACATTAAAGATATTCCCATTTTTACCTAAATTTAGAAAAAACAGGCAAAGTAAATTGATAAAACAGATTTACGATTTGAAGTTTGACACAGACATTTGCTTGTGTACAACCTTTTATAGTAACTTTCTAAAATACAATGATGTATGCTGACATTTTACTGTTTTGTTTTCTTTAATAAAGCATCTTGTATCCTCCCAGACTCTCCTGCTGTTTAAAATTATGATTAAAGCAGGTCATATTAGCTTTACTCTTATGATCTGCAGAAACAATAAGCTGCTTTATGGACAATCATGTAAAAATGTCCAATTGAAATTCAACTACTGATTTTTATACCATGTTTTCCTGCTTCAGTCCTTAAATCTTTTGAAGCAGTATTTTAACTTGTAAAGAAGTGATTCATTTTTGTATAATGATACTTTAGCTTGTGGAACAATCACTCATACTACCTGAAAGCAAAAGGACTTTTGCCATAAACGTCTGTGCTCCACTCGTTTACAAGGAAGTTGTACAAAACAACTTTTTGTAGATTCTAAGTCCATGTTTGCATCCAGAATGAATCCACAACCCACTGCGTCAGAACACAAGCTATCAGAAAACACAGAAGCCTTGTAAATACTGCTTCAAAGTTAAAAATAACACTCTAGAGATAAAAGGGCTGCTTATGAAATTGAAGGAAAGCGTTTTGAAAGAATGAATAAAACAGATTGTGTGATTATGCCGATAGTAGGGCCAGAGTAACTGTAAACACACATTTCCTGATGAGTAACTCATCAATGATAAGAAAAAAAGGAAGTCACTTTGTGTTTTCATGCGCTTCCACTCTTCCTGCAGAAATCATTTAGCCTCCGGGTTCGAGCACAGCAGGGGTGAGACGGCAATTAGCGAGAAACCAAAGCCTGGGAAGGCAGGTGGGGGAGGGAGGAAGGCGGGAGACTGTGCGGATAACAAGGTAAAAGAGAGGACCATTACTATGCAGGACATAGGAAGGATGATGTGGGGGTCGTATGTTAAAGTAAAAGCAGGGCTAATGATGTATAGATAAGGGGAGAGGACGGGAAGCATGAAAAAAGAGTGAGAGTTGAAAGTAAGAAAAGGTTAATAACTTCCAGCTGGCAGACGAGGAGAACGTTAGCAACAGTTAAGGCAAATGAGAGAAAAAGAAAAGGACTAAGAGATCGCTGACTTTTCCACGCCTGACCTCACCGCCGGCTGAAGCTTTAAGTGAGTTGCTTAAAGACGGCTCGCAGAGAGGACGACAGGCAAAGACGTAACTGGGAATCCAAAGCGCCGACTCGGGGGCGTTCAGGGTTTACGCAGGGTAAAACACAAACGAGTACATGGCAAAGAGAGCAAAAGAATTAAACACCATCTTAACTCCAAGCCTCAGCGGAGGCCGCGTTTTAAATGTGCCTCTGCACTGAGTGGGTGCAGATTCTCACAGAGGAAGTAATAGGCGGGGATGACTTCAAGGAACAAGGCATGGGTAAAAAGAGTGAGAAGAAAAGAGGGACAACAGTGGAGTCTATTAAAAAATTGTATTCAAAAGAGACATAACGTGCCTTTTGCTTCTTTACTTCCAATCTCCCCGCACTCTTTATAGCCCGCTTTTCATCTCGGGATAATGTCGAACAAATCAGCAAAGCAAGTGTCAGAATTTAAAGCGTGATCTCGGGAATATATAAGAATGCCTGTTTTTCATCTCTGAGAATCTGTGAGCCTCTCAGAATTCATCTGCTCTCGCTTCAGCTTATTATAGACCCGGATTCTTTCCCAACCCTGGAAATCTAGGTTGAAGCGTGCGTAACCCCCGAGAATGTAGTATGTTGGTACAGTAAAATAATGCACCAATTGGTGTTGGGAACTGGTTCATAGCTCCAGGCTTTAACCCTTCAAGGTGAGCTGTGTCAGCGGTGAAAAGAATCCAGTGTTTAAGTGTTCAGTCTGTAATGCGATGAAGGGAATGTGTGAAGTAATGAGGGCGTGCGGGAGCAGCATTCGTGATTATGCATAGCTCTGTGTGAGCTCAGTGACCGTGACCTTGGGCTAATATTTATGCTTTAGCCAGGACTGTGTGTGTCGCTTCTCCCTGTGGCCCTGAAGAAGCCCATGAGTCAGGGAGCTTTGCTGTCCTCCCCTCGTCTGTCTTTCTCACGAAGGAGGAGGCTGATAAAAAATCAAAGGTCGCATGATAGAGACCAAGGAAAAGAGGGAGAGGACAGATAGGGGGCAAGGACTTTTCTAAGATACAAACCTGTTTACAAAAACAGTGACTCCTCCTCATTCTGTTTACGTATTTTGTGTTCATTTTTAACTAGAATGCTGCATTATACACACACTATGTAATTACATGACATAACATTTAAAATCATTAAAAAAAATTATGTTTTTGTAAGATGTAGCATGTTTTGTCTGTTTTATTTTAATGCACGACATCATTGCCTTGTCCCAACCTTAATCAGGAGGCAGACCTCAACTTTATTGTTGAAATGAAAAGGCAGTTATATCACAAGTAAATCCTGTGTCCACGCAGAAGCTTCTGATTGTGATGGCGTTTTTGTAATTATTCTTTCAATCAGAAAAAAAACAAAAAACTCTTTAACTTTCATTAGGGACAGAAATGGACCTTACACCATCTAAATGTCTACCTCCATTTACTAAAAACACATAAAACAATAAAAATTAACATTTTATTTATAAATCTTGAGGCAATTTGTGCTGTCTTTTGTAAATCCTGTTTTCAAGAAAGAAGACCGGCATTGATTTGGACAAAAATTGGCCTTACTTTATCCTCACCAGGTTAAAAAGATCAGTGAATGTTGGCATAAGACTTTGTTTAAACAGTTAAAAATATGTAAAAATTACTCCAAGACACACAGTATGTGTTCAGTATACCTAAATAAATAAAACACTGAAGGTTTCCTCTTCCATTGCTGACTGACCAAATATTTGTCCAAAAACAGCCAAAGATGCACAAACATGGAACAAAAACTGTCATAGAAACTCAGATTTTTAAATGATTCTTTTTCTGACCGATGCTTATTTAATACGAGCCACATTTTGTGCCCATATTTTAATACAATATTCTAATTTCTTTTTGTAGCTAAGTCCAAAACTTGTATGGGCCTTCTGAAACAAGCAAACACTAAAGCTCTTTGCTTTAACTGGAGATTTGGTACCAAACTAATACTGATCTCCAATCACCAACATTTTTCCCAGTTTATATATATATATAATATTTAATATTAACTTCAGAAGAGAGTTTCATCAATCAGGTTAAAATAATAAAGCTTCTCTTTGCACTTGTTAATACAAGACATAAAATATTAGTTTTATTTAAAAAATTGTTAAGACTGTGGTTTATTTTCCATGTTTAGAACATCAGAACATGTGGAAAACCATAACTTTTACTACCGGCTGACATGATTGAGGGAGGCTGCACCACCCACCACTGGACTGGGTCAGGTCTAGAACAAGGTTAAGTCGAAGAGACGGTGTAACATTCACATGAATCACCAGTGAGCCTGACACGCACGTCTTTGAACTGTGAAGGAAAACTGGCCGGCCGGGAGAGAACCCAAACAGGTACAGGGAGAAGTCGAGAAAAAGAAACTGTGCTGAACATGGATGCGCTGATCGTGTTTGGCTCTTTAAAGGTTTAGTTTGAACAACCTGGATAAATAACGGATTGCTTTCTTGAAGTAAACTTCAAGTTCTAGTCCCACATATCCAAGTCATGTCAAACCACGATTAGTAGTTGATTTTTTAAACTTTTTTATGAAGCTGTGCATAATCAAAGCACATCCAGATGGTTTAAACAGCTTTTTAATGTGTCTTATTTTGGTAACAGACTGTCACACACATTTAAGAAGTGGAACACATGGGCTCACATGCCACTGTGGGTTTATAGCATTTTAAACGTCACACTTGATTGTTCATTCTCATCCAACACCTTTGATGTGGCAGGCACAACACGTACGGGGCGGACTAATTAATTTGGCATTTATCAGGGGTGCCATCCTGTGCAGACTGAAGGTGAAGAGGTGGTGTAGCGATGGCATTCAAATATGGAGGGTTGGCAGGTTTTGTAAGGGCGATAACTGAGCGCAAACAATTGATGTTCTCCTGCTCCTTCCGAGAACCGTTTCTAATTAACACGAAACACAAAGTACTGATGGCATATTGGACGCCCTGAGAAATGTTTACCTCATCGTGGCCTCAGATGAAAGATTAAAGGATCAATAACTTGTTTTTGTTTGAAACTTTGAGGGCTTTGAGTAGTTGTGCAGAGTACAGTTGCAAGTTTGGATGTTTTATGTGACTCTCTAATCAACCAGGAAATATTGCTCACACAATGATTAAAAATAGTGATTTTGTTTTAGAAAATTGGAACATAAAGCAACAGTTTACAGTTTTACTTTATTATTTATGCACCACAGCTGGTGTAAGCTGTGGGCATGATGTAAGAAAGGGAAAAGTCCAGTTGTCGAGTCTCTAGAGTACAAAGAGAGGCCATGTCAGAGGAAGAGAGCACGATGTGAAGAGCATGAGGCCAGGTGAGGAAACTGGGTAAAAGGTGGTACCAGAGAGGAGGAGGTGACGGAACTGAGGAGGGAAAGTAGAAGAGGGACATTTCTGACACATGAAGGGGTGCAGCTTTATTTCCTAACAACAAAACTAAAGTTGGTATTTTTTTTAACACATCTCCAAACAGTAAAACACTGTACTGTAAATAGTATATATTTTATGATGTACTCGGGATGTAAATATTAACCAATTTGTACTGATTCACAAATGTTTTGATTGGATTAACAACCATGAAAAATATACGCGAAATTCTTTCTAAATAAATCTAAAATGCACTGAATATTTAAAATGTTTTGCAATAAGAAAATCTGATTTAAATTATTATTAAATGACATGTCTGCAAGCAAGTTTGTTTCTACTGCTGTGTGAGGTAAAAACCTACTGTTTGCATACGAAGAATGCATTTCTCAGCAACAAAGACAGATGAAGTGACTAATCTCCATTGTACCAAATTAAAACCAAAGTGTCCAGTTGTTTTTCTTTGTTTGTTTGTTTTTGATGTTGCCATGTTGTATGTTTCCAGCCAGAGTCTGTGCACTAAAAAAGTACGGCTGTAGACTCAATACAAGTTAGTCCTGCCTTCACTTCCACCCAACAGGTTTTCATTGTCAGTCACAGTGCAACAGTTTCTTAAAGCCTAAAATGTCTTATTCAGTTACACTAAACCAGGGGTCTCAAACTCAATTTACCATGGGGCCACTGGAGGCAGAATCTGGTTGAGGGCGGGCCGCATCATGC